>JAAXYW010000151.1:0-54990 GCA_036851895.1 Orthonychiurus folsomi
AGGGCTGAGGAGAGGATGGCATTTTATGGAGTTTGTGTTGTGGGGTTTGATGGAAGTTGTGTGAATGTGTCTAATAGCTTTGCAGCTGCTCTTTTCGATCTCTGCTTGCAGAGTTTATTGATTTACAAATGGTAATTGCATCAAGAGACAACGCAGTTGGACTTGCTTCGGCACATCTTGCTAACCATAAGGCTGGCTACAAGTAAGCGTGGTTTTCTGATACATATGCGGTTTTGATAAGAATTTTGAGTCTTTATCAAGTCTAGCGAAACGTGTTTAAAGCCAGTTTATCTGCCAAAACAAAGGTAGGGCCATTTTAAACTTACGGCACACACTTTTACAACATTCCAAATTTCGAACAAAAACTTATCCCTGGGAATTTTGTTTGGAAAAATGCACACTAATTTTATTATTTTGGTAGTAGTTGGCGCTCTTTTTACGGTCCAATGCCAAAACACTGAAAATATACAGCATAAAGTTCGATTTGTTCGTTTCCACTACTCGCTTAGTCAGTTAGCACTTCATGAGATGAGAATTTATCGGATTTTAAGGCATCAGTCGGACGAATCACCAGATTTGATGGAGTAAGTTGTGTGAATGCTTTTAGTTGAATTTAGGGCAGGAGCCCCAAATAATTATTGATTGTATTCTAATTATTGTAAAACAGTTATTTCTCGGACTACGAAGATAGTTCTGGACAATTGGCTTATCTTGAAGAATCTCTACACCAAAGATTGGTCGCCGATCATCCCCTTCTCTCGTTTAGGTTTGAATTCATTTTAAGCTATGTAAGTCAGTTATTCTACTGACCCTCTACACTTTGTGTCTCCTTTTTAGGCTGATTTATCGCTATGCAACAAAATTACCAGCCCTTTTGAAGGATACTTATATTTCTGGAATACGTGGTAAGTCATAAATTTATTGATTGAAAATTAATGATTTCAATTTCTATGCTGAGTGCCTAATTTCCGCTTGTAACATTAGACACCGTGAACGTAATAGATACTTCCGTAGGATGGCCAAGCATGGATGACTTTGACGACACATTAATTGGGATAATTAGATTGCAATATTTTTATGATCTGCCAATGTTTGAGGTTTATTACCAGTTTTCGAACATTAGTGCGGTGAATAATTATTTGGTCATAACGATAATAAATTTCAGTTTGTATCTGGAGACATTCTTGGAATGAAAACGGGGTTTGGCCTAAGGGCAATCCATTGCCTCACGATTGGAAAGTTTGCAGTTTCACAACGCTACTATGCGGCAGCCGTTAATTGGGTGGATCATGTAAGGACATTAATTTTTGAGGAATCGGATACTTCTGTTGAACCTCATGTGGTTCAAACGGAGCTCAACAGTATTATAGCTCTGGTAAGGATACATTGTTAAATAAAAACTTTAGGATTCCATATTTCAGTTTGCATTTTGCATTATTCAAATTCGAATTTGTCCAGCATAATAGGGAATGGGATACAGCCCGGGAGTATGACCCCCTCTTTTTTGCACATAAAATCGGACCTGTTGGAGTTGAATTTCCAAATAGGGTGACCAGACGCAACTATTATTCTTCCTATTGGAAAGGTCAAAGGGGTCGACACTTCAACGAAGTCAATTTCTGGAACCTATGCTCTGGGCAGGATTTGCGGGTAACTTTAAAATTATAGATTGATTAATTAATTTAAATGTGTGTTCTTGTGTTTCACATGCCTTGTTTTTACTTAATATTCAGACTGAAGAAGAAAAGTCTCGTCTCTTTTGCTGGTATGACACAACCTCCAATCCAGTTTGGACAATAAACCCACTTAAAGTAGAGCAGCTCGCTTCAACTCCATTTGTCCTTCAATATTATGAGGTTCTATCGGAGAGCAAGATCCAGGCAATCCTTCGTGAAGGCCAATCGAGGCTCAGGAAATCTCCACTTTATATCAAATTTGAAAATTCTGACAAAACCTGGAATACAAGGACTTCGGCCACTTTATGGTTGGATGAGTCAACAATCCCGGAGTTGGTGGATGTTCCTAGGCTAATTGAATTAATTACAGGATTGTCTACGATATCAGTCAATTCCTCCGAAACCCTACATCTGGCCAGCTACAGTCATGGATCTCATTATGAAGTCCACCGCGATGCTGTAAGTTATGAAGGCAGTATCAACAATATTTTGGTCCAGGAATTTAATTTTGGAATTGTGTTTCCAGCTAGAGAAGCAAACTTCGTGGCTGGACGCTGATGGAGATCGAATGGCAACATTCATGATTTATGTAATTTGATAGTAATACTAATTTAACCACAGTTGACGAAATTGAATGAAAGTTAAACTTTTTTTAAAGCTAAATGATGTAAAACTTGGAGGATTCACTGCTTTTCCGCAAGCAGGTTTGATTCCAGTTTTGACCACTTACAACTACCAAGTTGGAATTTAGCATTAATTAATGAATGTTAAAAGCAGGAATCGCCGCCAGACCCGAGAAGGGCTCAGCCATTTTATGGTATAATTTGAAACGGAATGGTAACACGGAGGAACATTCCTACCATGGTGCTTGCCCCCTCATATATGGGAATAAGTGGAGTGAGTGAAACATAACGTTGTGTTGCTAATTAGTTGCGTGCTCATCCGATTTTGCTTTCAAATTAATCATATTTTTATGATGCAGTTGCAACTAAATGGATACATGCACACGCGCAGTTCCGCAATCGGCCCTGCTCCCTTCAAGAGGACGAATGAATGAAAACAGCACAACCTTCCAAATATTGTGTATCGAATTCACTGAAATAAACGATTCAATTAAATCGGCTTAATCCTTTCCGAAAAGAGTAAAAATTCAAATTAGGTAGTCGTATGGAAAGCTAATCAACTTCCCATATTCTGACTTTTAACATGTTGAAACAACAAAATTAAATAGCGTCAAGGTTTATTTTTAAAAATTCAAAGACTAATGATTTAGAAACATTTTTGAAGTACTCCGCACTCGGTCTTGGTGTAGCAGTTCCGGTCCATCCAATTATATTCGCAGTTTTGTGGTTTCATTGATGATAATGCAGATTATGAGGAGAGCCGGGGAAAATACCGCAATGCCACATGTTAACTGCCTGAAGGCCTTTAGTAAAATAGTGCTAAATATGTTCTAAACGTATACACTGTACACTGAAAGGGCAATTGCAAATCTTTATAGTAGAAAATGGAGGAACGTAGTAAATCCGGGCGTGTGCTTTTTATTTTGATTGCGAGCTTTATTGCGTCCATTGAGTCCAGAAATCAGGGTGGTGTCAATAGTTTAGAGAAGAAAGTATTTGTGCGATCCTTCCATTCGCTACAAAATTTAGCTATTCAAGAGAAAATATTGTACCAAATTCTGAAGGATCATAATAATAATTTGAGGCCAAAGTTGACAGAAGAGTTAACCAGGTAAACAAGTTGCAATTTCAAAGCAAATTAAAAATCACATTACTAATTTTTTTCAAACATTCTTTCTTGGTACTAGCTACTTGGATGATTACAAGGAAAGCTATGTTAGTGAAGAATTAGTTCGCTCGAGAGGACAAATATTTGAAACTGTTATTGCAGGTTAACTTCTCGTTCATTTATTTTCGGAAAATGTTGAAAAAAGGGATCAAAGAAGTGAGCTTGACATTTTACATTGTACAGGTCATCCTATTCTTTCGTGCCGGATGGTCTACAGATATGTCAAATACTTGACTCATTTGAGGCGTGAGCTTAATGCTAATGCAGGTGACAACTTAGTCAAAACTAAACACGATTTCCAAATGATTTTGATATGAATAACTTTACGTAAATCATATATATAGACTTGATCTCTGCATTTGATAAAGTGGGGGCTTTGGTGGGTTGGCCCACAAGCGAAGACTTAAATGGAATATGGGAAGCAATACTTCGTTTACATCATGTTCATGATTTGAAAGTTGCACAGGTTGGAAGGATTTGCATTTGCAAAAATACTTCAATTATTACATTCTTGTTAAATTTACTTTGCATATTCTCTACTCATGAAAGATAGTAAATGGACGTGCCTTCAAATCCAAAGTTGAATCAGGACTAAGAGTTGAACATTGCTATGAACTTGGAAAATTTGCAGTGTCGGAAGGTTTTTTTGCTTTGGCGGTCGACTGGTTTGAGGCCGCAATTGAAATAGTAGTTCAAAATAACATGGCAAAACATGCCATAGATATTGATGAGATTGAAAATGGGCTCCAAGATGCGTTCATAGCGGTGAGTACACCTTTTGCGTATGGGTTAATGAAATTTCTTATCAATGAATTTGAATCCTACTTAGCATGATTTGGAATGGGACAAAGCCAAAAAGATGGAGCCGATGCTTTTCAAGGATAAACTAATTAATGTTCCAGAAAAAAAATTAAGAGTGAAGCGACGGACACATTTGTACAGTACTTTACGTGGACAGAGAGGACCGCACTTCAACCATATGAGTTTCTGGGGTCTTTGCTCAGGGGATGATTTGAGGGTAAAAATAATCTAACCGAATATTATATTAAAATATAATTAAATCATATATGATTGTAATTTGTCGCGAGCAGACAGAGGAAGAGAAATCAAAATTATTCTGCTGGTTGGATAAAACTTCAAATCCGTTTTGGTACATTAATCCTCAAAAGATTGAACGCCTTGCCTGGTATCCGGATGTAGTTCAAATTTATAATGTGATACCGGACACCTTAATTTCCAAGTTAATTAGAGAAGGGGAACCTCGGCTACTTAAATCTACTGTTCACAAAATGAATGGGACTGATAGCTACTCCAAACACAGAACATCGGCCACGGCTTGGCTGGACGAATCCCAATTCCCTGAGTTAGCCAGTATTCCGCGAAGAATCGAATTGATGACAGGATTGGTGGTGGCTTCAGAAAATTCCTCTGAGATGATGCAAGGTAAACGTGTTTAAGGCATTATTTCTATGTGTAATTGTTATATAATTTTTAGTTGCCGCTTACTCATTTGGGATGCGTTACGAAGTCCATAAAGATGCTGTAGGTCATATTTTTTACAGTTGAATACTTTAAGAGGATTTAATTAATTCGGTTTTAATATAATTTTTAAGTTGGAAAATGAGAAGGATCCTGAATCCATTGAAATTGGTGACAGAATTGCAACGTTTATGATTTACGTGAGAGAAGCAAACTGAACTAGAGTTTAATATACGTTAACTAGTAAAATTTTTTGTGTAGTTAAATGACGTTGAAATGGGAGGTTTTACCTCATTTCCAGAAGCAGGTTAGACGTTAATGCAAATACCGGAACAATCAGTATGTATTTGAGAAAAAAATATGAGAAAGAAATATTCTCTGTACAATATTGTAGGAATTGCTGCCAGACCCATCAAAGGATCTGCCGTTTTCTGGTATAATTTAAAGCAAAATGGTGAAACCGACGAGAACAGTTTTCATGGAGGATGTCCCATTTTAGTAGGGCACAAATGGAGTAAGAAAACGCGAATTTATCTGTCAAATATGACCTGCCGCATTGTATTGTTTATAAAAGTAAATTGTTCTATTTCTTAAATTACAGTTGCTAATAAATGGATTAGAGCAAATAACCAATTTCTTAGTCGGAGCTGCTCTCTGAATGCGAATGAATGAGGTCCAGTGAATTTTTGGGATGCCCTTGTAATCAATTCAATAGTTAAAACAGGAAAATAAACGCATTGTAAAAAGGATTTTGTACTTTTTTTCATCTTGTGGGATTAAATGTTAACAGGCTAACGCTTAGACGCTTGACGCTTACCAAGTACAAGCTTGCTATGGATAACGTCTTGAGTATTTGTTAATTCTTTCTAATAAGCCTAGTCCATGTTAAACGCAACGGCGGTGATCGACAATTAATAGCCAAGCATCGAAGCATCCATTTAACAAATTCAGCTACGCATGTCGGCATGTCGTCGTTGTGGTCTGTATCCACCAAAATTAATATCAATATTAGATAGCAATTTTGCAACCAACTTGTGTCTAACAGCTCACAACTCAATGGAAAAGAAAAGTTCAACCTGAATGCGTTATTTGTGATAGGACCGAATATGTTCAACGTAATTTTTGTAGTTTCACTTTTTTTAGTTAAAGCATCCCCGATTTCATTCTCAGTAGATGAATCACTTGAAATATTTGATCCAAATCTAATAGTTTTCGTTCGATCTTTCCAATCCCTAAAAATTCTGGCAACAACCGAACATGATTTGTACGAAGTCCTTAAAAACTATTCGGAAACCGTTGACGAAACTTCTCCGGATGTGACAAGGTGTTACGATATCAATTGGTTATGGTTGAAGTTTTTTTATTAATTTTAATTTTGCTTTTCTATTTACAGATATTTAAACGACTATGCAGAGAGTGCTGGAAGACTATCAATAACCCACAGTAATTTCTCAAGCATAATTGCCTCGCACCCTCTGCTTACAGCAAGAATGCTTAATCGATATGCCGTGGACTTGAGGAACATTCTAGAATTATCTCAATATTATCTTTATGAAATTAATGGTAAAGTTTGCAATTGTACTAATTTGTTGTAGAATTTGATTGTAAGTGAAACTATTGTTAGGTATTCTGCAAAAAACGTTTGAGGATTTGGATAATGCCATTTGTTGGCCGAATGTTGGGGATGTCGAAGAGGCTTGGAGAGCAATTCTTCGAATCGTCTTTGTGTACGACATGAAAGTTGACGAGGTGCGCACAATATTTTGAGGCAATATTTACAATGTTAAAAGTAAATTTACACGTATCACAGGTTGCAAGAGGCAACTTTCTCGGAGTCAACACTGGATTTGGATTTCGAGCCAAAGACTGCGCCGCGATGTCAGAATTTGCAATTAAAGAAAAGCACTATTATCAGGCCGTTGAATGGGCCGAAGTTGCCAAGATATTAGTTGAGCGTGAAAAGGATGAAAGTATAGAACTGGAAATTGTTCAAGAAATGCTTGACTTAGCCGCACTAACGGTAAGGCTTGTCCAAATTAAAACAATGTGGTGGATTGGACAGATAATAATGTTGCATTGATTTTTAGCACGATATTGAAATTGACAATGAAGCGACATACAGCAACAAATTTTTTATGTACAGACTGAATGAAAGTATGCGCTACAATCCACCCCTGCTCCGACAAAATAGGCGGAATTATTCTTACAATTTGTGGAAGGGTAAACGAGAAATCAATTTCAATGAGAATAATTTCTGGGGATTGTGCTCTGGTGAGGATTTGCGGGTAATTTTAATAAGCAAAAGATGCAGTTAGTTAGTGCAGCCTCAGCTCAAAATTGACTCATTGTAAATTTTTAAAACTTCAGACCGAAGATGAAAAATCCAAACTGTACTGCTATTTAGAATCTAAAGCCAATCCTGCTTGGTATATCAATCCGCTTAAGATTGAACAACTTTCAAAATCTCCGGACGTACTACAAATTTATGAAGTTCTTCCAGACAGTTTAACGGAAAAATTAATTAATATAGCTCAGCCGGGCCTGAAAAAGTCTTACGTAAATGCCCCAGAAGGAAATAGATTGACTCGTACAAGAACTTCGGCCAGCACTTGGATTGATGAATTCAAATTTGACTTGGGCACAATCCCAAGGCGAATTGAGTTGATTACGAATCTTGTCGTAGTTCCAAAAGATTCGTCGGAATCATTGCAATTGGCTTCGTATAGGTAATAATCTGGGTGCTACATTTAATTGCTAAGTAAGTATTCATCCATTAGCTCATACTTAATTGTTCGTTTTTAGCTTTGGAGGACATTACGAAGTTCATTTGGACACGGTAATTGTTGGGAAATCTTACAAATTGTTGTAATAAAAATCAATGAAACTATTACACACTGTAAATGTTTTGACTTTCAGAGCAAAAGAGCTCGTGCTAGCGAAATTGGGGATAAGATGGGAGACCGAATTGCTACGTTTATGATATACGTACGTAACGAAATACAATAGTTTAAATTTAGTGCGTTAAAATAATACATTGGACTATTCCAATGCAGCTCACTGACACAGATCTTGGGGGATACACAGCATTTGCTCAAGGAGGTATAGAATTCCGAAAATAGTTAAGATTTATAGTAATACTAATATTAGGAAATTCCACTCTTTCCAGGAATCGCAGCACTTCCGGTAAAAGGCTCTGCAGTGTTTTGGTACAATTTGAAGCGGAATGGTGAGATTGACGAAGATACTCATCATGGCGCTTGTCCTGTGGTTTGTCCTTATCAATTTATGGTTTATTTTCAAATATATTAATCCGATTTTCTTGTTAAATAGATTTTGGGATCAAAATGGGGTAAGTATCACTTTACAAATCCAATCGGACATAAACCCCTAATGACACTGTAAAAAATAAGCTAATTGTTTTTTTTTCCTTTGCACAGTTGCCAACAAATGGATACGATCATTCAGGCAGACTTTTAGGAGGACTTGCTCGCTAAATCCAGACGAATAAACCAAAATCACGAAGCAAAGTGCAAATTAAATTAAGCATGGCTAGACGCTAGACAAGATTTAACTAATTCATTTAAATAAAACCAACGCGGATACTCTCAGATTTTAAAATCAAAATGCATTCTAATTTGAGTTAATATTGGTACAAATTTATTGCAAGTTTTGCTTGACCATTGTAAATCTTGGGTCTGGAATGCCTAAAGCAAATTGTTGTATAGATCTGCTCCCCCGCAGCCACGCACGCCCAAGAATGTAATGTTAGATTTGCATGCTGAATTTAGTATTCGTGAATTACGCGTATTTCGCTTAAGCGCGAATTTCGAATTTGTATGTAAGTATCGAGTCATGAGTAGCAAGTTAATACAGCAGGGTCGGGATGCAAGAATTTTATCATTATTTCTAAATACAATTCTAAACTTTGAATGTATCAAATTGCATGATCTACCACGCTTATGATGATAGCAATGCTAGCCAGCGATCTACCAATCTATCAATACAATGCATTTCATATTTAACAAGGGCGGAATCGCTCGACCCTCAAAGCTCAGCGTTCTAATTAGTTGGAAGTAACTTTGGTGGCTAGCTTTTAATCAGTTTTGGATAGTTACGTGAATCTAACGTACCGCGTGCAATAGTCCAATTAAGCGACTATTCAATTGAACTTTGTGGTCAAGTTATCCAAATGCGGTCTGTGTGACCAGGCATTCGCATAATACATTATAATGCGTGTTTCAGGTCCTCCACTGTCGCGTCACCGTAAATTGGAATTTGTTATACAAAATTCTAATACTTTCATAAAGATGATTTCGAATAAGCCTACAAATATTTTAATTCATATTTGTTACCTAATTATCCTTTCGAACTACTTCCCGGCACATTGTAGTAGTGAAAGTGGTCACAACTCAAATGTAAAGCTGTTTCTAGGCACCCATCGCACACTTCAAAAGCTGGCGTTTACAGAACACCAAATTTACGATATTTTGAAAAGCCAATCCGAATCTAAAACGTCTTTCAAGTTGAACAGGTAATCCAAAATTGGATTAGTTTCCTCGGGCATTAAATTTAAGTTCACTTATCGTTTTATTTATTGTTGAGGTATTTAGAAGACTTTGAGGACAATACTGGTCGACTTCGAGCTTTTTCTCCGGAGAGTTTGGACATTCTTACCGCGAATCATCCCCTCCTTTCTTATAGGTGAAAAAATATCAATTTTAAAATAAGCGTCAAGTATTTCCATTTTTCTGGTTACCTTATAAGGAAGTCTAAGTCTCTATGTGTTTTAGGCTCCTTCGCAGATACGCACATGACTTAAAGGATGTTGTTCATGAATTGCTTGTTGATGGTAAAAACGTTTTCGTTTCAGTTTAGTTTTATTAAATAAAAATTACAAGGAAATGCTTTATTCTTGAATTTGGTAGATGCATTAGGCCTGGGAGACGTTGTTCGCAAGCTGAACCAGTCAGTTGGGTGGCCAGATGTTGCTGATGTCCGGAATTCAATTATTGCAATTTTAAGAATCCAACTTGTGTATGACCATCAGGTTGCAGAGGTTCGAATTTATTTTTAATTAAATATAATTTCATCTCAAAAGCACTGTATCTCCGCAGTATGAATGATTTCTAATTGCTTTAGCTAGCCTTACTAAACTCTGATGATGAAATGAGCTTAAGAGGAGTCCATTTTTATGAGATTGGTAAAGTTGGAGTCCAAGAAGGCTATTTGGCATATGCCATCGAATGGCTCGAATTTGCAAAGCTAGTCACACAGGCAGGATATGATCATACGGGGGATTTGGAATTGATAAATGAATGGTTGGAGCTCGCAATTGAAATTGTAAAACACATTTACTTCTATTTTGTTTAACTTTTCATCCCTTCCAGGTTTTAATATAAAATAAATTATTTCCAGCATGACCAGAAAGTAAATAATCCGAACATGATTCATGATAATTTACTTTACACGCATCTGTATAAAGGGTTTAACCATTCTCAATACTCCACACTTAAGCGTCGCAATTATTACCGCACATTCTGGAAAGGCAGACGCGAAGAGAATTTCAACACTATCAATTTCTGGTCATTATGCTCTGGTGAGGACTTGAGGGTATGTTACATTGCAATGTGTTGTGTCTGTGTGTTTACAATAATTTTTAAAGGTTCAATTATTTTTTCAGACGGAAGAAGAAAAATCCAATTTGTTTTGCTGGTACGAGAGGTCAAAGCCGGCTTGGTACATTAGTCCATTGAAAATGGAAAGGCTGTCAAACGAATTGCATCTCGTACAAATATACGAAGTTTTGACAAACAATTTGATAGAAAAACTTATAAATTCAATACCAAACATGGAAAAGTCTGGATTGTTTGGAGATGAGGGGATCAAACACACATTGGATCGAACTTCTTTCACTTCTTGGGTGGATGATATACAAAACTCAGAGTTAACAACAATTCCGAGGCGAATTGAATTAATAACTGGTTTAAATGTGCTTCCACGTCAAGCAACAGAACTTCTACAAGTCGCCACGTATTTGCTGAACAACGATACAAATAGTAGTGTTGAATGTAGAATGTCGGGATAATCATCATTTGTATGATAATAGGTATTCATTCGGTGGCCATTACGAAGTACACCAAGATGTGGTCCGTAATGAACCAAAATTTAGATTTAATGAATATAAGTCTAAAAGTTGTTTTTTCCTCTCCTTAGCTCAAATACAAGCCTGGTCACTTTGCCGAATCCAAAGGAGACCGAATTGCAACCTTCATGATTTATGTGATGAACTCTTCTTAATTAACTTCTCAAACAATTCCGGATTTAGTAAAATAGTGAACATTTTATTTAAATCTTCTAGTTAAATGACGTAGAACTTGGAGGGTTTACTGCGTTTCCTCAAGCAGGTTGTTTTGCACTAGCAAATGTGGTTCTTGTAAAATGGCATATTATTACCATTACATTTTTCCTTGTTCAGGAATTGCAGTCAAACCAGTAAAAGGCTCAGCAGTTTTCTGGTATAACATGAAACGAAACGGGGAACCAGATGACAATACATGGCATGGTGCTTGCCCCGTGGTAAGTATTTATCATTATCTATAATTTTAGCATAAATTAATAATTTTGTTTCTGGTTTTGAATAGATTTATGGAAACAAGTGGGGTAAGGATTTTCTAAGAAATTTTAGCTACTAGGTAATTTAACAAAGCTCTGCAATCAGTCATGTTTGCTGACAGTGGCAAATAAGTGGATTCACATAAATGAGCAACATTTGACAAGACCATGCACTCTGAATTCCGAGGAATAGTTAAACGTGCATTGAAGATCAGATAAAATGGAATTTGCAGTTGACTTTCCGCTTTTGATGCTATATTTTGGAAATAAATGCTAGCACTTCAAAATTTAGACTAGTTACAGCGAAACTTTATTTTTATCGCCATAAGTTGTAATTTACACGGTACTCGAATCATACGGCAATCCCTTTTGCATATAACAATTGATCAGATGGGATGTGAGTGAAAGTTTTGGGCGTCAGCCCAAATGTTTGTTTTTCTAAGATTTCTATCATATATCACGTGGCGCAAACTATATTCTAAAATATATTCACATTTCATAGCTTATTTTATTTTAAAATTTGGAATACAGATTTTATATCTCAAAAAAGAGAATATGTTAGCACTTCAAGTTGGGTTCTTTCACACCAAGTTCAGGGGCGGGTTTTGGAATTCCAATTGCTATTGTAGGACCATGTGGAGTGGCTGGTACAGGGAGTTTCTTTCCACTCAACGGTTGCTTTTCACCAGACATAATTGCTCTAACATCGTCAGCATCCAGAGTTTCGTACTTAATAAGAGCCTCAGCAAGGGCGACATGTTCTTTGTTATGCAGTCGTAAAATTGCTTTTGCTCTCTCGTAAGATTCCTGTAGTATTCTATTGATTTCCTTATCCATCAACTCATTGGTTTGAGGGCCTAGGCCATTGACCGTAACTAAGGATTTGTTGTTTTCCTCTACGGTGCGAAGGCCCACTTTCTCAGACATTCCCCACTCTTTTACCATGTGAGAAGCAATTGAAGTTGCTTGCTGGAATTGGAAAAGTTAGAAAAATTAGCTGTAATATTTGGAATTTTCACACAAATTATAAACATAGATTTAAAAATGCAGTGATCATATTTGCTCTATATGATAAAATTAGTAATTTAATTAAAGAAAATATTAAGAAAATGTTCTAAATGCTCAGGAGTCAAGGGTTGAGATATTCCATTAGAACTGTAATGAAATTTTTAAAGTCAAATAGTTACTTTCAAATCTGACGAAGCACCGGACGTAATCTTCTCCACACCAAAAATAAGTTCTTCCGCTGCACGACCACCCATCATTGTATCCATCATTGCCAGCAACTGGGCACGAGTAACATGAAATCTTTCTTTCTCCGGAATATAAGCTGTGTGACCCAGAGAATGGCCACGCGCAACAATCGTCACCTGATAATTTGAGTTCAGACAAATTAACACCCGGGTTTCCTAAAAATTTAATATGCTTACCTTGTGTAATGGGTTTGAATATTTAGTATAGTGTGCAACAATTGCATGACCACCTTCGTGATACGCAGTAATTAAATTCGCTTCAGCATCAGGAACACGAGATCTCCTCTCGGGACCTTAAAAATCAAAATTCCAATTTAACTTCAAAAACTAGCTGCTAAATAAGAGTAAATTATTGTTTGAAAATATATATAAATTGGAAAGAGTAATATTCCTCAAAATTAACAAGTGATGACTCACCCATAAGAACTTTATCTCTGGCGAAATCCAAGTGCTTCTTGAGTACACGATCTGCACCTTCAATAGCAGCTCTTAGTGCAGCTAACAACGTACATACACAATTTATTAAATTTGCAATCTCGGTTATGTTGTGAGCACTTAGCTTGGAGTACCTTGGTTCACCATGTTCTCAAGATCTGCACCAGTAAAGCCAGTTGTTCCCCTAGCCAATATATCAACATCAACATCGTCACCTTTCTTTACTCGTCCGAGGTAATACTCCAAAATTTCTTTGCGCCCAGTGTACTCCGGAGGCGCTACCTGGACTTCAACATCAAAACGTCCTGGGCGAAGTAGAGCTCTGTCCAAATCTTCACGGCGATTAGTTGCACCAAGAACAATCACTCCTTCATTCTGACGGAAACTAGCAAATAATTCCAAATGTTTAATAATATTATCTGTATGTCAAATTTTGGGATATTTTAAGCTTTCTTGTTACCCACCCGTCCATCTCAGAAAGAAGTTGATTTATCGTTTGATTGGCGTACGGATGAAGTACTGAATTAGTCCGCTTGGCTCCAACGGAGTCAATTTCATCAATGAAGATAACACATGGAGCTTTCACTTTGGCGGCTTCTGCAAGTTCAATTATGTGCCATTAAAACGTGCCTTGGTACTTAAGTAGATTTGGTTCATTGCTTAATTGTTCAAGCATTAGTGCAACAATATTTAAAACTTGAATGGTTTGAACAGATGGCATTGGATGTTAAAAATTAACTAAATTCAAAATTGTGAGGCAGAAACAATGACAACAGCAGACCATACTGTGGCACTTACTGAAAAGATCTCGGACACGACGGGCTCCTTGGCCAACCAAAATTTCGTCAAACTCAGGCCCGGCAGCATGAAAGAAGGGAACTCCAGCTTCTCCAGCAACAGCTCGAGCCAGCAATGTCTTTCCTGTTCCTGGTGGACCTACCAACAAGACGCCTTTGGGCAACTTGCCTCCAAGTTGAACAAATTTTTCTGGATTTCTTAAGAACTCTACAATTTCCTGTAGTTCATTTTTAGCTTCATCGACCTAAAAAATGAAAAACAGCTGTAGTGGCTTTATCCCTGTAAAATTTGCTATTGTCACTTACGCCTTTCACATCAGCAAAAGAAACATTAATTTCCTCTGGCTGCACCCTAGATATTAAAAAATTATTTATGTCAGTCTTGTCAGTTCATCCGACATCACAAATGTGTAATAAGACACTCACTCATTCCCGTTACCAACATTAACGCGGAACATTCCACTGCCGAAAGACCCTGGAAATTATTAAAATCATGAACACTCGGCACTCGAAACAAGTTAAAATTGTAAAACCTTCATAAATGCGCAGAAAAAATGTACATAACAAATAAAACAAATTTACCCCTACCCATCAGTGAAGCTAAAATAGCAGTAAAAACGGCAATTGCAAGAACTTGTTGTAAAGTGCGCAGCCATCGATACGTCCGTGTTTGTGATTGACCTTGGACGGGATTGGCAGCTATATATCCCTCAGCAAATGCAATCTTAACTTTACCAGCTTCATCTGGAGGTAGATTTGCTATTAACGCTACACAATCAATCCACAATTAAACCATTTTCGGAGTTAAAAAAACCATTTCAGATGGCGATGATTGATTAGATTGATTACCTTTCAACTTCTCTTGCTGCTGGGCACTAACTTGAGCTTGAGCGATACCCCCAGGTTGTGCAGCCCCAACAATTGGCGAGACTTGAGGGAAAAGTTTGCTTCGGATTCGACTGAATAAGCCAGGGTTTCGAACAGATTCGGCATTAATATTTCGATTTGTCTTAAATGTGCGCCGTAGTACTGAAATTCCAAACATCCAGTTAGTACATGATGATGGTGACACCAAATTTTAGAATTTCCCGAAAGCTCATCCAAATAGAAAGGAACACAGAATCAGGTATTATAAATAGTTACCCAAGTTGTACTGATTTGTCGGTCTTAACAATTTTCGGTAAACATCTATAGTTTTGTCCAACTCAAATGAACCAGCCGAAGTGTAGGACGTTAATAAATGGGAACAGCTGACTCTACTCACTTGATCCGCACTTAATTTCACTCCTCTACCAGTCATTTTCACTCATCTCCCATGTCCTAGCGCTTAGTGCCTTAGAAAATAAAAATTAGAAATATCCCATCCGACCGTAAAATCTAAATTGAAATTGGGACTTTGTAAAAGAGTGACATCGCGGTTTTGGTGTTGACGTCATGCCGCATGATGCATGCGAGCCAAGGGCATGGAACTGCGTTGCTTAGGTAAACTCTATGCGAGTTGGAATTGGAATATACAAAATTTTAATGTTTAGAGCTTTAACTTATGTATATGTTCAACAGAAATGACAAAATTTACATCTTGATTAGATTATATCCTGGAGGACGTGAGAATCTTGGATTTCATTTTGTGGAAACTTAATCGCATTTATTTTGTTCACAAATTTGGAATAATTTACTAGACTCAAGAACTAGAAGAAGCACAATATTAACTTTTATCGCACATAGCGTAAATAGTAGACTTCAGCCAAGCCAAACATTCAATTTCCAAACAAAATTTGAATTAAAATCTAACACTAACAAAAACACCATTAAACCTTACTAAACTAAAATTGAACTAAAATTCTTCCAGAAAACAGGCATAAATATTTAATTATGAGTTAAGACTTAGCGAGGCTCTTTATTGGGTCGAACTGGAAGGACGTGTCAATAAATAACGGCAAGCCAATCTTGTTTGAAACTCTTCGCATATGTTGATCTCTGTAGAGTGATGGCCAGACTCGAGGTCGTAAGTTTGCTTCTGATGGTCGGAAGCTTTCGTGTCCTTCGCCTTGATTTACATTAAAATTTTAGATCAATTCTGCGGAATAAACGGCACGTTTGGCTTGCCGAAAACGTCTATGCACCTTAAAAGACTGTGCTGACCCCATTGCGGAATTCAAAAATTGTAATTGCGCTTATCAGCATCACCAACCGTGCCACTGCCAAATGATTTGAAGAATTCAAAATCAGCGGAGATGTACCATTAGAGTTTTGCCAGTCGATTTTTTCATCATTGTTGCTGTCGTTTGTAGAAGAGGCTGAGCTGGGTATTCTGAATGCGTAGCCGCTCGTGTCTTCTGAATCACCGTATTTGGTGGATCCTTCCTTTGAAAAATTGTACCAAATTTAACAATGAATGTGTAAAAAACCGAAGTTTAGAATTTGTGCACCTCATTAAACTGAGCATGGCCTATGGGCTCAATTTCGTCTTGAGTAGAGACAGGGTAGAGTTTTATTACTTTCTTCTGTGATTGATTATCGTCTTGAATGTGGGTTTTTCTATTTTCTTCACGCCGATTTGGTGCGTCCCCCGTCGTACTGTCATCTGTCATCGCTAAAACACCATCTGGAAACTCGATATCCTGCGAAAACTGGTCAATATTAGAATCTAATTCTTCTTCTGACTCGTCCTCTGACAATAGTTCTCGTTCGTTATTTGTGGGATTTAAGTTTTGGGATGTTATTTCGACCACAACAGGTGAGGGATCCAATAAGAGATGCTCCCGTTTCACTTGAGATAAGACCGACTGGAAAGGAGTTAGATCAAATGTGGCTTTGCATCCTGATTCCACCCAAACAAATTCGCGCTTGATCACTGTAGCATTTCCAGAAATTGTAGGTGCAGGGCGGCTCATTACAGCATAAATCTCTTCCGGTTTGTATTCCTGAAATTATAGGCAAAATTGCAAGTATAGAGTCAGAAATTCAAGTAAATAAATTGTGTATTTACTTATTACTTGGACACAATTTCCATTGAAAACTTTCGTGTGCTTAGCTGCACATTTTGAAATAACAACATTCTGCACAAATGTTGTGGGAATTTGTAATATCTGAACTTGTTCACCTGTAACTATTACAAATTATTACTTCGTAAATTTAGTGCCTGACAAAATCAGGATGTTAGTGCGCTTGTAAAGTACACACCTGAGGAATACCGAGTCCCAAATATCGGTTGCAGCAAAGAAGACCGAGTTTCACAAAGATCTAATTCCATAAAATTACTTTTTTTCCCATTGTTAAAACTCAGTGTGTCATCTGCGACTGTAATCATATAAAACAAGCTCGAACATATTTAAACTTAGCTGCACATTTTGAAATAACAACATTCTGCACAAATGTTGTGGGAATTTGTAATATCTGAACTTGTTCACCTGTAACTATTACAAATTATTACTTCTTAAATTTAGTGCCTGACAAAATCAGGATGTTAGATTCTGTGCGCTTGTAAAGTACACACCTGAGGAATACCGAGTCCCAAATATCGGTTGCAGCGAAGAAGACCGAGTTTCACAAAGATCTAATTCCATAAAATTACTTTTTTTCCCATTGTTAAAACTCAGTGTGTCATCTGCGACTGTAATCATATAAAACAAGCTCGAACATATTTAATCACAACCGGAACTGTAAAAGACAGGCTTGTATTAATTGTAAGGACCGGATTGTAGTAATGGTGCTCTTCTTCTTCTAGAATTTATAAGTTCGTTAACAGTTGAGTCATCCACAGAAATTGGGCACTTCAGTTCATTAATACAGCATTCGCCAATTTCCAAACTTCCAGAAAAGGACCCAAAATTTTTGCACACTTTTAGAATCGGAACAGATGCGGAATGCTGAAAAACCAAAAATTTTATAAATCTGACGATTCTATCAACTTTTAACTACACAGATAACCAATAATTTTGATTTAAAGTGCAAAAAAGAGCAGTCAGTAGGGATGGCTTGTGGGAGTGCGAGTGAACCATTTCGTCATACCTGTACAGCGAGCCACATACAAATTAGAATAATTAAATAACTTTTCAACAGCAACATTTCTTCGACAGTGTTCACTGAAACTTTGCTCAGCAATAGGAAAATATTTCTCGTTAAAATTATTTTGCTTGGCTATTACACAATTCCTTAAATTCTGAAACGAGATCTTTGCTTTATGCTTGTTTGTAGAGATCAACTACGGTTGAGTAAATGAATGAAATACCTTTACAGCCTTGGCTGCTCGAAGCCAGTCGTGGAAAGGCAAAGATATGCAAATATTGTCACATATAAGACGAGTTCGTGTATCACTTCTTATCTGCGTCCAGCCTTGTTCTAAATTAGTACCTCCAATTTTTAGATACCTGCCTCGTTTTAAACCGGTACAGAGTTAAATGCATTTTGCCTATGTATTCATATGTCGATACTAATAACTAACAATAAAAACTCTATTTGTTAATAAGCAATTATGTTAATTCCATACTGTGTTTATATTATTTCTAGAAATAAATTTCAAAGCCAAATAATTCCTAAGATTTTGATTTTATTAGTTTAACCACATGGAAATATTCATTTGACATATTGTTCTTAATGATTGAAGTTCGTTACAAGGCACATCCAACACTTTACACTATTGGACTTTAAAATCAATTTCGATGATTTAAGAATTGAATTTTTGAAGAAAGGGAATAGCTTAAGCCTCCTCGCCCTCTCCTTCCTCCTCCTCGAACTCACCCTCTTCTTCCGCAGTTGCGTCTTGATATTGTTGATACTCGGACACCAAATCATTCATGTTGGATTCAGCCTCGGTGAATTCCATTTCATCCATGCCCTCACCAGTGTACCAATGAAGGAAAGCCTTTCGCCGGAACATGGCAGTGAATTGCTCACTAACCCGTTTGAACAATTCTTGAATGGCCGTACTGTTGCCAATGAATGTTGCAGACATCTTCAAACCTCGAGGAGGAATATCACAAACAGCTGTCTTCACATTGTTTGGAATCCATTCAACGAAGTAGCTGGAGTTCTTATTTTGGACGTTAAGCATTTGTTCATCCACTTCCTTCATTGAAAGTCGCCCACGGAAGATAGCTGCAACTGTAAGGTAGCGTCCATGGCGGGGGTCACAAGCGGCCATCATGTTCTTTGCGTCGAACATTTGCTGGGTCAATTCCGGAACAGTGAGTGCCCGATACTGTTGACTCCCACGAGAGGTCAATGGAGCAAATCCAGGCATGAAGAAGTGAAGTCGTGGGAAGGGAACCATGTTGACGGCCAATTTCCTCAAATCAGCATTCAATTGTCCAGGAAAGCGAAGGCAAGTTGTGACTCCAGACATTGTGGCTGATACCAAATGATTGAGATCTCCGTAAGTGGGTGTAGTCAGCTTCAGAGTGCGAAAACAGATATCGTACAGAGCTTCGTTGTCAATACAGTAGGTCTCATCCGTATTCTCCACCAATTGATGCACGGACAATGTGCAGTTATAGGGCTCAACGACAGTATCCGAGACCTGATGTGTGTTGAAAGTAGATTAGAAAGAGTAACATTTTAAATTGGTGCAACATTTGTGTTTTAATTACCTTAGGAGAAGGTACAACGCTGAAGGTACACATAATTCTGTCCGGGTACTCTTCACGAATCTTGGAAATTAACAAAGTTCCAAGGCCTGATCCAGTTCCACCTCCAAGAGAATGAGTCATTTGGAATCCCTGTAGACAATCACAACTTTCGGCCTCTTTGCGGACAACATCCAGAACGGAGTCTACAAGCTCGGCGCCTTCTGTGTAATGACCCTTAGCCCAATTATTTCCAGCTCCACTTTGGCCGAAAACAAAGTTATCTGGACGGAAAAGTTGTCCGAAGGGTCCAGAGCGGACAGAATCCATGGTTCCGGGTTCAAGATCAACGAGGATGGCGCGGGGAACATATTTCCCACCTGGAAAATTTAAATTGGAATTAGTAAGTTGTTTCCAAAATACGAGGGTAATGACCCGAGCACTGCATTTCTTATGCTGTGACGTGGCCTATCACATTTTTTTACTGTCTTAATTGACTGAACTCAAACAAATATTTTTTTAAGTTGTACTAAATGCCGAACTCACCTGTTGCCTCATTGTAGTAAACGTTTATTCTTTCCAATTGCAGGTCAGAATCTCCTCGATAAGTTCCAGTTGGGTCAATACCATGCTCATCAGAAATAACTTCCCAGAACTAAATAAGACTGAGTTACATAATTGTACAAAGAAGAAAAATTATGCCAGCAGTCAAACCTTGGCTCCAATTTGATTTCCGCATTGCCCAGCTTGGATGTGGACAATCTCACGCATTTTGTTGGCACTGGATGAAAATCCGGGAAAAACTTCCAAAGAAAATGAAGAACTGAAGAAGGCACTTAAGGCTTTAGCTTTGTTAATTAAAATATCACGTCCACACTCGATAGCAACGTACGCAGAACTGATAATGAACAAAGGAATTTACCTCTTTTATAGTCTCGAGAAAGGCCAATGACCCGCTCTCCTATTGGCTGTGCTAATTTGTAAGTCAACGCTCATTGGCTGCTCATACTACGTGTGTGAATGGGTTGTGGGGAACTTATTTACTGGAAACAAAAGCCATTTGTTGCCTTGCCAATTCCGCAATAATACCTCGCTTATGTGCTATTTTTTTAAAGATATCCTGGATGAAACTATTCGTGGCTAGCTTTTCTTTATATGCAAATATTCTAAACTTAAAAATAATTAATATCAAAAACGCATGCTAGCATAATTTCTCGAGTTCATTTCCTCGGTGTAAATCCGGCTATGCTATGCAATGAGTGAAATATCACAAGTACAAATTAATGTCAATAAGAATAAACTGAATTTAAAATTAAAACATAAATGAGAAATAGATGCGTGTTTTTCACTTGCACTTGGCGTTGGCTTATAAAAATGTACAGGGAAATCCTCCCTAAAATGTGGGAAATACAAAGGGCTTATGTTGAAATTATGACTTACTCCCTCACACAGCATATGAAAGTCTGTGGTCTTAATTACTATTTTTGCAGAGTTAGTTGATTTTTATTAACTGTTCAATGCATTGGACAGTTTAGTGCTTAATGAATTACATCGGATTGGTTGAACTGTGCCCTAAAAGTGATACTTCGCATAATCAGAAACTAAAATGAGTATTCTTGTGACTAAAGATTGGCACGAGATTGGGAGTGGGAATTCATCGCAATTTTTTAGAAGATCTGAATTATATACAATGGGATGGATTGCTCATGTTGACCTGGACAATTTTGCTCTTGTGGGAGCTTCCTATGGGGGTCCCTTGGCTATCATTAGAGATGACAAGAAATTAACACGGGTCACGGCCAATGTTCCTGTAAAACCCATCATTTCATTGTACAATCCGGCCGGAAGTTTACTTGCCAGTATAAAGGTTCGGGAAAATAGGTTTTTATTTAATTTAAGTACAAGTATTCATTTGGAAAACGTTTGCTAACTACAGATTGTCTTTTTCAGTGGGACTCCGGAGTTCTGGTCAGGATGGGATGGTCAACTTCTGAAGATTTACTTTGCATTCAGGAAGATGGGAATGTTTTGGTGTATTCAATGTTCGGAGTACTGACTGAAACTTTTCATTGTCTGTTGGGTACAACGGTGAGTTGTAAACATGATTTATCCTGATGTTCATTTCTAATTTAGCATGCTCGCTGTCACTGGTTTGTTTGCTGGACGTAGGAGAGCAAAGAGAAAGCATACGAAGCAGAAATATTTCCAAGTAATAGCAGCGGAGGTAACAATACTTGCTCGTTTGCTCGACCAATGAATCATTATTTTATCATTAACACCTTTCAATCCCTTTCTAGGAAGTTCGGGAACCGCAATTTGTATTCTTACAACCAAGGATGCATTTATTATTATTGACAATTACAAATTTCCCAAAACACGACGGTATCCGCCCATACCGGGTGATGGTCCGATCCGAGCATGGGCTGTTATAAATGCGAATAACCAGACAAAAGTAATTGCTTCGAAGGACTCTGGACTTTTTGTGGCAGAAATGAATGACTGCAGTCAGGTTACACCAGAATTCTCATCTCCTGCCGGCTTCAATTCTCCTATTTTTGTACATATGAGTGTCTCGTTAAACGGGGAGCACGTTGCATTGTACTCAGATACTGGAGTACTTTGGCTTGGTTCTTCTGATTTGAAGCGCAGATATTGTGACATATCCACTGGAGTTCAGACTCGTCCGAAGCAAATCGTCTGGTACAATACACCACACACACTTGCCGGTTAGCCCTCGGTGCTTGATTAACATTTCTTTTGCTTCGCAGGTGTGGAAAAGAAGCTGTGATTCTAAGCTGGGAACACATACCATCGTTTTTTCTGATAAACTTGAAAGGTGAAAAGTTACCTTTTCCAATGGATTCCAAGTTCTATTTGATTCCAGAAATTGACTCTACTCGAATAGTGAGCAATTTTCTTCATGAGATTGTCCAGAAGGTAATAATGCTTTGAGAATGGTAGTGTTAGCAAAATCCAAGTGTAAACATTCTTGTTGTATATATGTTGTTGTATATGGTTTAGGTTCCAGACGATACTAGATTAATATTTGGAATTGGGAGCGTTGCTCCGGGCTCTTGGCTGCTGGAAGCTTCAAAAGAATATTCCCAAAAAAGCCACAAGGCTGACGACTACATTCGATGCATTGGAAATATCGAGCAAGCTGTGCAACAATGCATTGATGCTGCCGGTTATGAATTCCAGCCAAGCCATCAGAAAATGTTACTGAAGGTGCATTTGGAGTTCTAGTTTGATTAGCCACTACTATTGTGATCATTGGTTTAATTTAGTTTACATATTCTTAACATTTGAAGAGAGACTTCGTGGCATTGGGATTCTGCCGCTTGCCATTGGCTTACGTTGTGTTTCATACTATTTTTATTTCCAGGCTGCTCAATTCGGGAAATGCTTTCTCACGAAGTACAATCCTGAAAATTATGTTCGAATGTGCCAAATGCTTCGGATTTTGAATTCTATGAAGGACTACAGAATTGCGGTTCCATTGACTTTTCCACAGTATGTGCCTATTTCTATTCTTATGCCCACTTACTTGTATTTTGGTTCCTTCTTACTTATGAGATTATGTATTATAGGCTGGAGCATTTAACAGTAACTGTTCTTATCGATCGTCTCGTGTTCAGGCGGCAGTACTCTCTTGCAATAAGAATAGCTGAATTTATGAGGGTTCCTGGTTCAGTCGGCAGATCTAGAATACTAGCACACTGGGCCTGCTTTAAAGTACATTGATATATTACTAAAAAATTAGTCAGTTTAGTTAGCTCAAGCTTTGAATGTATTAAGCATTGTAGCTGCAAAGAGAGGAAACTAATATACACTTTGTAACAGGTCAGCCAAACTCATGGTGAAGAGAATGTACTGGCTTCTGAAATCCATGCGAAGTTGAAGTCTGATCCAGCTGTAAGTTACAGTGAAATTGCCAACAAAGCGATCGAGGCGGGACGAAAAAGATTAGCATTAAATGTAAGCGCTTCCTTTAAAAATATTAAGTGCAGTCATAAATGCATCTGTCTTGTATAATCCGTTTAATTTGGTTCGACTAGTTGGCACATTACGAAATAAGAAGAAGCGTACAAGTTCCACTTTTTCTAAAACTGGGAGATAACAAAACCGCGCTTCAACAAGCTGTCGAAAGTGGGGACTCTAATTTAATATACGACGTTCTCTTTAAGCTGAGAGATAGTATGGATAAATCACAGTTTCAGGTAGTTAGGTATATAAAATTTTGCCATTAAATAGTTATATCTATTTAGTAAATCCGTCGTTTCTTTTTCAGATGTTAATTAGGAATTATCCAATTGCGCAAAGCTTGTATACAAAATACTGTCAAGTTTTCCTACCCGAAGCGGCAAGAAGTGTATACGAGATCGAAGACGACTTTGCAGCCCAAGGAGAGCTTTGTATTAATGAAAGTTATAAGGAAAAGGTATTGAAATAAGTAAGCGCTAACGAAACGATGCGATTTTTAAATTGCAAATGTTTATTCCTAGCGTTTGGAGAGCCGCATGTCATCTTTACAAACCGCGCAACAATTTTACACTAGAGCCAAAAATGATTTCATGGCAAGTGCCTGTGAAGAGCAAACTAAGCTACTAAAACACCAACAATCTTTAGAACAACAATACGGGAAACCATTCCTTAATCTATCCTTAAGAGAAACTATTCAAAGTCTTCTAGTCAGTAAAGAATTGAAGATCGCAGAAAAGCTTCGAGCGGAATACAAAGTCTCCGATAGAATGTAAGGACCATTTCAGCAACAAATACAAAACAGCACTAAATGTATTGATTTTGATTTATGAAACTAGGTTCTGGCTAATACGAATTGCAACTTTAGGAGAAGGGCATGAATGGACTGAGCTGGAAAAGTTGTCTAAAACGAAAAAGATGCCAGGAGGATTTGAGGTGTGTTCTGCAGAAATTGAGTCCAAATGTTTTTATTTAATATATTTGTTTTTAGGACTTTGTGGATGTGTGTCTACAATTTGGCAACAGAACTGAGGCATTCAAATACCTTCCAAAAGTCAAGGATGATGTTCAAGTGCGGCTTTATGTAGATGCCGGGTAATTTATAATTCAAAGTGTTTCAAAAGAAGTTATAAACCATGGAGTAATCATTGGAATCTATTAATTTCAGCTATTTTGAAGAAGCTGCAAGAATTGCTTTAGCAACAGAACTGAAGCATTCAAATACCTTCCAAAAGTCAAGGATGATGTTCAAGTGCGGCTTTATGTAGATGCCGGGTAATTTATAATTCAAAGTGTTTCAAAAGAAGTTATAAACCATGGAGTAATCACCGGAATCTATTGATTTCAGCTATTTTGAAGAAGCTGCAAGAATTGCTTTAGCTCAAAGGGATACCAACGCGTTGCAATATGTATATGCCAAATGCCTGACTGTGGATCGTGATGTTGCAGCTCGAGTCAAAGACATAATGGATGAACTGAAGGCTACTGGAGATACTGCCGGACCAGTTCCCCGCCAGTAGGAAATATTCCTTTTGCTTCATTTTAAGTAATTTTATTTATTGTCAGCTTATCATTTCCAATGTTTCCGTCGATTTAAATTTGATACGACTATAAAGCATACAATATATCTTGTAAAAAATCAAATATAAAACTAAGTTCAAATTAATTTTGAGCTAAAGTTAATTTGCCATTACAATCTTCTACACCTACACCATATATGTACTGCCCTAACAAAAAATTACCCCTTCAGCAACCAAATATTCAGAAACATAGCGCTCATTTCTATTTATTTTACTGGCACAATCTTTTCAAATACATTCAGACTTGAAGCGGAAATGTGAAAATGTTTTTTTTAAAGTTTTACTTACTAATGAGAACGACCATGCTTATCGAAAATAATTCATAAATCCGAGTAGAAGATTAAATATAGCTAGTCCTCTGGCTGTAAGAAATGATTAATGCTCGGATCTTTGCAAGCCGAAGCCCGTGTTTTAACTTTGGCCGGAGTCTTGATCTTCCCGTGCTCCCAATCTGCACGTGTTCTGTTTCGATTCTGTAGAAAAGAAATTAAAAAATTAACAAGCGAGTCAATTATCAAATTTGAAGTTATAATTCCTATAGGCCGTACCAGTTTAAACTTATTTTTTAATGGGGGATTGGTAGGCTTCACAGTCATTGTTAGACTTTGTTTTCGACGTCTTTTTACTGGTGTGGTTTTTATTTTTAAACTGGCTTCTTCGTGGCGGTTCAGGTGGCTCATCAAACCTTGGGCGGTTTTGCATACTGAACCACATATATCACAATTCAATCTGAAACAATTATCCCAATTCCAAAATTAGTCTGGGAGACCAGTTACTGTTATTTTATCTACTTACCTCGGAGCACCCTTATGGGCAGTGTTAGCGTGGTATCTTATCCCATTGGGGTTCTTGTATGCCTTTAAGCATCCTGGAACGGGGCAAATATACGGATATCTGTCTTCGGGATCCCCTGCGTAGTTTTGTTTTGCTCCACTGAAATCAGATACGAATTAAACACTCGTATTCACCCACTGCCCTTACAAACATCTTGAATTTAGTATACCTTATAGACAACTTGACAATGTAGTCTTTGTGATAGTAGTCGAATTGTTGAGCACGAAGTAGTATATCAGTTTTATAAATATTAAAATTCCGTTCAATTAGGAAGCTCCAATCTTGAGCAGTTTGTGCGCCTTCAGCACTTAGGCTTTTGTCTACTGTGGGGTATTTCCTCTTTCGTAGTTTCTCCGGTATTACTCCTGCGACTGTTTTGCCCAAAATTGTTGCATCCAGGTCATTCTTGATTTGGGGGACGTTATGAGAAAACTCCGGGACAAACAGCTTCTCTGCAACTTCCCAAACTATTGGCTCAAAATTACGTAATCTGATTGCTTCCAAAGCTTTTCGTCCAGAACTATTTTTTTTGGTAGCTTCCAAAACGATTGGCTCAGAATTATTTTCTTTGGTAGTTTCCGAAATTATTGACCCAGAATTGTTTTCTTTTGTAGTTTCTGAATCTATTGGCCCAAAATTATCTTTTTTGATTGCTTCAAAAGTGATTGGCTTAGAATTATTTGCTTCGGTAGTTTCCAAAACTGTTGGCTCAGAATTCTTTTCTTTGGCAGTTTCCAAAACTATTGGCTGAGAATTATTTTCTTGGGTAGCTTTCAAAACTATTGGCCCAGAATTACTTTCTTTGGTAGTTTCCAAAACTGTTTGCGGAGGGTATGAGAGATATGACAAGTTGTATGTGTCTACCACAGGATTAATCACTGATCCTTTGAGATGATCTGTAACGTCTGTACAATTGGCCATATTTTTTAGAATTACCGACATTGGCACGCAAGGATGATTCATAACACTATACTCGTTCTCCGTGAGGTATTTCCTCTCAGATCTGACAAATTCCCGTGTGTTTTGATCAATCAGCTGGAATCCGCCTTCTACAAGAAATTCTTCTTCTGGATGCAAAAGGAGTGGCTGGGCGGCGATTAAATCTTTGGTCATTGGTGACTTTCGTAAATGCATTCTTATGAGCGGTTCGACTAATTTGGTGGGGCAGGGCGGCCCAGGATCTGGTGTGTAGAGCTTCCATTCAACTAAATAAAATTGAGTATCTCAAAGACTGATCTTTGAATTGCAAAGGAATGGACGAATGGAGGCTAAACAGAATGTATTCATGAATTGTATACTAACCTGTATGAATTTCTTCAGTGTGTCGGATCACCTCGGATTGATTATGAAAGTAGAGATTGCAGTTCCTGTGCCTGCAACGATTTTCTAGTGGAAGAGACATTTTAGCTTGGGATCACGAAACAAGACTGACACAAGTGTCAAGTGCTGGAAAAATTATTAGAACCAAAATATACGGTCTATTTTTCGTTTGGATCAAGCTGTAACTAGGTATTAACCATGAGGTCAATGAACCCGTACAAGAGATTTAATTTTATTGGTGTGGCGCCTGAGTGTGGGACCACGAGGCTTGATGCATCATATAGTTGGACGACGCTATAAGAATCTAATTTTTGTGGAGTAAAATGTTAAAGTAAAGTAAAGTTGAACAAATTTCCAACAGTTAATAGTGCCAACACTAAATTGAGATTTTTAAGAATTTTAATAAAGTGTGCTTGTTTTTGCAAAACATTTTATAAAAGTCCGTTATATACTTGTGAAGGTACTTATCCTAGTCAAAGTACGGATTTGTCAAATTCAATTCGCCCAAATTACAAGTGTTATTAGAAATTACTGAAATTTTAAATTAATTTATCAAACCAATAGTAGTTTTCATTCATACAACGGAACCATAAAAACACAGACGGACTTTTGAAACTTTATATAAGAATACTTAATAAATTAAGATCAATCAGCCGTTGATGCAAAGTTTTACAAAAGATTGCTTGCAAAATTTATTTTTACAGAAATCTGATTTTGAATTTGTTTTGAGCAATAAGATGGGGTCTTATTTTCTGCAACCACAGTACAGTCCATCCATTCAGTCCCGCAATGGTTATTGCTTTGCTCTACTTTTATAAGAGAGGCAGAAAATGCAAGTATGTAAGTCCAAACGAAATGCCACAGGGAGAGTGTCATAAACGCGCAGGGAATTGTTTAATTAACTTATAGCCGTGTTTGCATCGTCTTTCAACTCATTCGCCCTCCGCTTTAAACAAACACGAGTTATTTTGGTGCGTCGATTGCAAAAGAAACGTATAAGGTCCGGAGGTGCCCATCGGCAAGGACGAACTGAAGGAATACGGATTGTCAATAATTAAACGTTGATTTGATATGATGTCCTTCCCTTCAATTTAGTTAGCAAAAATAGAGGTATTCACATTCACAACGGATACCAGGAATTTATTTCAATTATTGTTACCAAAAAATTACAATAAGGTCAACAATGGAATGCAATAAGGATTGTGGGTATACATGGATCAAGAATTCTAACACCAAATTAATGACTAGTCTTCCTCCTATTAACTAAACTTGAAAAAAACATTAAAACATTACACAAGAATGGCTTCAAATCAAACTTGTACCACTTTCATCGTAATAATACTGTTTAATCTTAACACATGTGCCCGCACGTTCTCATTTAAACGGTAACAAGGGTTTAAGCTAGACATGCAGTAGTGATTTGATCACGGAGATTAAAATTCATTTACAAGATTAACAAACAATTGCATGAAAATCCAACCTGAGCTTCAAAAGTTATATGGTAAATATAGTCCTTCCTTACTAATCGACTTCAAACTCCAGAAATAAATAATCAGATATTATATATGAAACTGTTAAGCTAGTATTTACAATAACATTCAAGAAATGATTAAAATTTGAAAAACATTTAAGAATGACACTCAGAATGACGTCAAAAGGATTCATACATCTTCAGCAAAGTCATAACAAGGCGTTCGGTTTGAAGAGTTGACATATTTGTACGTTGCACTACACAATCCGAAATTGTCAACACTAAAGGCAAAGGCCAAAGGCACACGTGTTCTGAGCTTCATCAAATTGTCAAGTCCGCTCCATTTGAATAGTTGCTAGCGTGTAGCCTAAATAAATGCTGCAAATATGCATCGGATTTTATATGTAAAATTCCCAAGAGTCAATCCTTTATTGGCCATCAGCCGTAGGGAGGCGGTTGCATGAGAAGATTCTGCCAGAACCTCCATGGGGAAGTCATACACATTGCACGAGATTGGGGACATGGATATTTCCGCAGGCATTGTGCAAATTGGCGATCACATTCACAAAGATGAGCACCACATATTCCTTTCCATCCACGGTAGTCATTCACTGTCCGGAAAATTAAAGACAAAGAAATTAGCGAATTATCATTTCATTATTCACAGCCCAATCATTTTATTGAGCAACATTAATTGGAAATTTGTAATCTTCCACGCCAGATCATTTATATTTCATTTATATTTATTCAGATGATTTAATCAGTTCTGCTTGGTTGTATTGGACAAATTTGGCTAATTAAAGTGGTTTGCTTATCATTAAATCGAATTGATGAGGGAAATCAAACTTATGATACAACTAAAGTGTACATTACCACATTTAGGCTGTCCATCCAAAGTACAGCTCCAGTAGTATGGAACCTGGGCAAAATTTAAATAATTAGATGGTGGACTTATTATATCAATTATCGTTGATGATCTAAATAGTATAGTTCATCATTAGTTTGAGACTCACAAAGTAGGTTAGGAGAGGAGGACACTTGGCATGATGATAACACCAGTCATGCTTTGCACAACACCTAAACAAATCCATCAACCAGAAAAGCATTAAATTATTATTGACAATAATAAGAATCAAGGAAGCAAAGTGGGCAATGCTCATATCAAACGAGGCTCACTCAGGTACCTCACATTTCATCCAGAAATAGAATAAGCCCTCCAACGCAATTTCCTAAGAAGTAATAAATAACCCACCACAAAGGAAAAGTGTGAGAATAGCATTACTGGCTAACAATGCACAAATTATTATGCATTCTTGTCCCACGCAATAATGTCTCGCCTCCCTTCTTTCTCGTCGCTCACATCTCTGTTCCTTTTTGCTAGCTCACCACAGATTTAGTTCACACGATTTATTATATAACATCCGCGTTAAAACTTTGTAAAAATTGCATCGAATATGAACACTTAGTCAGCAAAATTATTAATCATATGCAAATTTAAACTTACTTGTCGACAGGATCGACGGGAAGCCCTGAGCCTGGAATTTATAAAATTTGAACACTGTAATTCAAATTTTAAAGCAGAGTAGGTAATTCATTTCTACTAGGAAAATAACTCTTACCCAAAAATCCACAGTAGCAGCCGTAGCTGAAAAATATTTAAAAATTATTGTCACATTTAATTAGAAATATTTACATATACATAGAATTTTAAATTAATTTTCACCCTTTGTACACTAGGGGATTGCACCCGGTGGCACACACAATCTGTAAGAAATAATTAAAATATTAATAATAGTTGTTTTAACAAAGGTTAGTTTAATTCTGAAATTACCATATCATGCAAATGCACCACACTTCGACGCGGTCTTTTTCCAGTTGAAACATATGTTTTGGAGTTTTTTGACAAAAATGAATTGGCGGATTTGTCTATTTGATGATTTGGCAGCACCACAGATCCAGGTGACCTCGAGGTTTGAACTTTTGGAATTATAAATTCTTGAGAAGTTTTGTCAATATTATCATTTCTACTTTTGTTCTTAAATGTACTCCATTCCCTTAAAAGTTCAATTTCTTTATCAAAATCCGACATAGGTTCGTTGGAAGAAGTGGTAACCGAACTGGGAATATTAAGCTCAATGATTTTCTTCTCTTTCAAACCATTTTCTTCACTAACTCTTGTTTTGTCTCCAGAATTCATGATGCTGAGTTGACTCTCACTATAAATGGACTGGTTTTCACTAGAAATGAAGGGTACGAGTGTTGGCACTTCGAAACTGCTGTGCGATGCAGTTTGATTGTTGAGCAAGTCATTGTTTAAAATGATTTGCAGCTGTGACCGTTTGTTTAATCTCTGAGACTCAAAGAGATCGTGGAGAAGTTCGTCTTCTTTTCCTCCAAGGGATCCTGAGCGTAATGGCAAATATGTGATTTGAACTGACTTTCCATGGAAATCGTGCCTGAAAGGGTCCAGCACTGCATTCCCTGTAAAAAAAAAATTGTAAAACTTGGGGAAAATTTGTAAAACTTTGTAACTTAGTTTTTTAATATGGATTTTGTGTATAGAAGCCTGTATCCTGCGGAACTGACACTTAATAGTTTGTACAGATTATAAAAGATTTTAATTTTATTAAGGCGTGGGAACTTGTCTCAGGGTAAACAATGAGTTTTTCAAGAATATTCTTCTTCATTTTGCATTCTTGACTGAATATTGAATACATGTACGTTTATATTTCATCAGATATTTCTGTTGGTGGCCTTTCAAAATACTTGAGTACACTTGACTAGGCTTAAATAATCATGCACATTTCAATGTGAATGGCCCTTAATGGAGACATTTTTGTTACTTTCCACACTAAAACACTGCGCCGGATGGGGGGACCAAGTTGACTGACTGACTTAAAGGATAATTAGCAATAAAATGAAAGTAAAAGCTGCCTACTATTCATTTAATTTGCTTCTTCCTTCCTTCCTCAGAATGTCAATCTCATCTCGTGCACAGAGTTTAACAACTTGCGCCCAATTAACTCATTTTTTTCTTAGAAGACAAAAAAATTCTACTCCATTAATGTCAGACATAAAAAGCATCCATTCCATGCTCAAGTGTTTTGCATTTGTAGACCGTGATGTAATGTAGTAGAGCCTCAGCCTCAGCCGCTTCCTGAACTTCTAAATACATTTCACGCATTTGCTGGTGGCCAGCCAGGCAAACTGCAAAAGTGTGCGAAAGACGACGTACGCAAAGTCAGGCTTCGCTAAACAATGCGTGCGTCCAAGCCAAAATTGAAGAATTGCACAAATTACGTTTTTGTTATTGATGCTTGCCGCGCCGCGCCGCGCCGGGCAATTGGCACATTATTGCAAGAAGTGATACCTCGATAATTGTCGTGTGAGTTTAATTTAAGAATTAATTAACTTCTTCAGACAAGATACAAAATTAAATAAATTAGGAACGTAGAAAGCGAAACAAGAGGATTGTACAATGGGACTGGGTTTTTAATTCTCAGTTGGTCACGTCGCAAAGTCTTATTTCCACATTTGTGGGTATTTTCCACTCGATGTCCACTGTAATGACACATACGTAAGCTTTAAAATACAATTATTGAGTCTTTCAGTCTAAGTTGACTTCGTACGAACGTAGGTTATGTGTTTAATTAAAAAAAAATGTAATCAATAGGTGTGTCATTCTTAAATGGCACTTGCGCTACAGGTAGGAGATAATTTTATATCTAATAGTTAGTCCCTTTATAAAAACAAACTGTGATTTCCGGATGTTTGTGTACGTGTTATTACGTTTTCCGTCAATTGTCAATTAGAATACAAGTGCAAATTTTGAATATACGCGTTTTTTGCGTACAAAGACTTGGAAGGAAGGAGGAAGAGAAACGACCACCAAGGCAGTCGGACATTCGTGTTTTGTTCAGTGACCGTAAATCCTTCATCCGTTCATATGCATATCAAAGTCTGCATGTGGATTACGTTAGTTGCAGAATTTTTGATGCACATCATTATGTTCCGCCAAAGAACCAGAACAGATTAGGCAGGAGAGTGCCGGTGTGGTGTGGGGGTACGGTGCATGTGCAGAAGATCACATAATTTTGCATGTGCAGATAGTGTTACGAGATCCGATCTAATCTGAGTGTTGACGACGCATGTAATTCAAATTGATTATCTGCCTTGTTCCCTGCATTATTTTACCTGTCATTAACTTTGGGCTCTTAGAAAATTAGGACTAGAATACAAACTCCTTGTACAAACTATTGAGCTTAGCTACTTTGCCAAATTTAGGATATCCTTAAACCCAAACGGAATTGAACTACGCACTTAATCATCATTTAATCATGAACATCTACAAGTTTGGTTGTCTGATTTGCATAATGTCCATTGTAAAATACGCAATTTAATAAAATGAGCTATATTCCTCAAATAATGCTACAGGCTAATTCAAAACAAGAAGACAAGAAATGTTTTCTTTCCTCAAATTCTATCTCTACTTCGTTGCCGAATTAGCGATTCGTCAGTCTATTCAGAGGCTTGAATTGGAATGAGGTGATCAGTGATGCTAATAATAAACAATTTGATTGAGATTGACATGCAGTGCAGGAGAAGGTTATTTCAAATGAATAAGGTCAGTGCATCAAGGGAAGGTTAAGTGTAATCTGATCAATCTTTGATCAATTGATGATCAATAATATTTCTGTAGGTCAGGAGTGCAGCAGTGTGCTTCTTAAGTCAGTCACTCTTGAATCTCCTTCAGGCAGGTACTTGCAACAAACGAATGTGTATTTGAATTCCAATCAATCCGTAAATGACATTGCAATTTCACCGTAACCGTAGCCTCGGTCGACGTACTGACTCATTTGCGTAATACACGCGTTAGGTACACATTACACAATTAAACAATCATGTACCAAAGGATACGCTTCTAAAAATAGACATAATTTTATGCACAATGTAACTGCACTCTAGCTCTCAGCTGATTAGCAACCAAGCGCATGCAAATGAATCCACTCTTGTACTGCGACAGGTGATAATTAATTGTATTGGGTTGAAGCCATATTCACATCCAGTTGTACGTTTGTACTGTTTTGTTCAATCTACACATTTTCTATACACCACTTAAGATATGATTTACAAGTTTGGTTTTTTTAAATTTGGAACATTTAACTTTCTGAAAGCCAAACAAGTTTTTGAAACATATAGGGACAGATTTCAAACTAATTAAGTGTAAATTAATTTCCAAATACGTAATGTGCAATAGTGCAACACAATCTTGGCAATTTCACTGCCAACAATTCTTAATGAAATTTATACTATTAAAATATGTAACAAACTTCAGTTTCTGAGGATAAATTAACGTACTAGACATACAGTCTGTTCACATGGCAGAAATGAAAAAATAATATCAAATATTCACATCCAGTTGTACGTTTGTACTGTTTTGTTCAATCTACACATTTTCTATACACCACTTAAGATATGATTTACAAGTTTGGTTTTTTTAAATTTAGAACATTTAACTTTCTGAAAGCCAAACAAGTTTTTGAAACATATAGGGAAAGATTTCAAACTAATTAAGCCAAATTAATTTCCAAATACGTAATGTGCAATAATGCAACACAATCTTGGCAATTTCGCTCCCAACAATTCTTAATGAAATTTATATTATTAAAATATGTAACAAACTTCAGTTTCTGAGGATAAATTAACGTACTAGACATACAGTCTGTTCACATGGCAGAAATGAAAAAATAATATCAAAATCGATCAAAGACCCAAAGACCTTTCCTATGCCCTAATAACACACACTTGATGGCTTGATGGATGAAAAGGTCGGATTTCCATACCCTTAATAAAAACATGATGATAGTGGAAACAAATTTGCATGAGGGGAAGCCTTCAACATTTTGCTTCTGCCAAATTTTATCATTTCCTACTCTGAGAGGAAAGTAATTGCATTTACAAGTGCAAGCCTTCTGGCGTCTGGCTTGTCTCATCTAATTTCTGTTGTATTTTCCTTGCTGCATACGAGTAAACGCAAATTTCAAGCTCTTTGCGCACATAAGCAAGAGAAATTTTCTTAAAGAGACTGACGGTCCTCCTGCGGTCTACTGTATTTGTTGTACTGACTTACATTTTTCTATTATTATTCCTTTGTCAAAAACTCAAAGGGTAAGCTGGTGGCAGCTATGCAAATGTTATCTCTTTACCAGATTAAATTGATTTTGCCCATGCAGAATGCTGTACGACGTTTCAAAGCAAAATGAGGTGTACATCATGCATTTTTGTACACTAGTCCACGGCTTGTTCCGGTGTTGCGTGGAGCACAGCATAAAAGTCAGGCGTATTGCCAAAAATGGATCTGAAGATATAAGGATGCACTTACTAATAATGTAGTTGGAATTGCACTCAACTAATAGAGTTAAGAATCTCCTTGTTTTCTGGTCTTTAGGCGCTAAATTATCCTCAATTATTACAATCCAAACTATTACTGGCTTCTTCTTCGCTTTAGCCAAGCTACGCCACACGGCGTTATCATTTTAATTGGAAAATTGACCAGCCCATTTATTGCGGGTTGCCTTTGACATCTCAATTCTTAAATGTGAATAACTTTATTGGGTACCAGCCCCATTTTCTAAAACAAAACCCACTGAAATCATGAACTAATAATTTAATTTTAGTATAACTGTAAAAAAATAAAAATTTACCTTGGCTTGCAGCTCCGATCAACCCCAAAAACAATATGAGCACAACAATTTTGAAACCAGAAGAAGAGAGAGAATTATGTCCCACTCCGGAAGGTTTTAACCTCGGCACATGGTAATTGAAAGGCTTCACTCCGACTCCCTCCATCCTTTCCACGAACACAATGACTTTTGGAATCTACAGTTAAGGAAGGATCCTTCACTCCACTCCTTAATATTTCAATCAAGATTTAATTGAACTCTCTCCAGTTTCATAATTAAAGTCTTATGTACACAGATTCAGTAATAACCACTCAAGAAAATTCCAAGAAAAATTCCAAATTGTTTTTTGTTCCGCCATCCCCTGTGAATCACATGGATTTGGGATCCATTAAAGTCAATCCCAATTTGAATCACAGACTTAAGACTCAAGATGAGTCTTTCCATATTTTCGACGTTTCATTTACTTTGAAATTGACTGTTTTGTACACAAAACTTTGAAAGAAAGAAGGATTTTTTTTTGGAAATAAACTGAAGGAAGGCAACCCCGCTCAACGCTGCGCTATGCTACTCAAAGGTACAGACACAGACGAAGAAACTTTGTTGTGACTTCGAAGAAAAAGACCCTCAAGCCCAACGTTTTAAGAAAGAGAGCTGACTTAAGACTGAAAGTGAATTTGGGATGAAATTCAAATAGTATCCACTGGCAAAAACATTTACAGGAGAGGGAAGGTAATAACCCTGCTTTAAATGTGGTATGGTGGGCCAAGAAAGTGTGTAAGCCTCGAAATGCATACATAATACACAAAATTCTGAGGACTAAATGGTAAGAAGTCTAGAATAAGGGACGAGAGGAGTTGTGGACAATGTAAAGTTACTCATCAGTTACATGTTTTAGCATGGCCAGGGATTATAATAGTTGCAAATTCATTTTCGCCAAATGTAAGGGTTACCGGCTTGTAGGTTGGAGGGATATGGCAGACACAGGCAGTCAGTAAGGCATTGGGTAATGCGGTGGCGAGAAGTAAAAAAAATCACTTTTACTCTTCAAGGATCACTTTTGTTTGAATTGGGATTTCATTCAGAGTTTGAAACTTAGTTGGCTGGTGCATAGACTCCCACTCCACTAACCACCACCAGTTACATTTTGCGATTCCAACCGTATCCATTTCTTCATGCAAGTTAAAACCTGCACGGGATGAGCATTCATTCCTTTGCCAGTACCGACTTTTCCATTGTACTGACTTGGATCAGAAATTAAATTGATCCATGGTAATAATGCACTTCAATACTTATTTTTTATTCAATACTTAATGTGTATGCGATTGAATGCACATTGCACATGCGTATGTTTTCCTAACGACAAATCCGGTCATCCGTTAACCAAAATTTTCTAATTTTTTTATACAGCTAGCTGTTAGTTGCCATACTTATCATCGTCTTTTCATAATAGCAAGTAATAATTGTGGTTTGGATGATTACCACATTTAATTTAATGAACTGTTCAAATCGTAACTAGTGCCACGTTACGTGGTAAAATGCCGCATTCCAATTATAAATTTGTGTGCAGATTGACTTTTGAGCATTGTTGTGACATCATGTGTGAGTATGAAAGCACAAATTACAAAAGCAAAAGTTATTTAGGCAGCAAACCAATACCACATTGTAAACTCTGCTAATAGATTTTGAAATTTAGTTACATAATTCAAATGTTTTGGTTATATATTGTTAAACCAAGACGCTTTAATTAGGTTAAAACCCAAGTGGACTGATCTATTGGAAATTACACAAAAACCTGGACAAACAATGCATGTGAAACCAAGGTTTTACTTGCAATTTGTCCTTGTCAATTATGACATATTCGTAGTCATGTTTTACAACACAAATTTACTGGGACCATGTATGTGTGTGACATAGAATAGACTCGGGAATTGTCATTTGCCCGTGTAGCGTACGTTGTTGACTGACAGGTATATTCCACTCCATAGTTCATTGTTTCCATTTCTTTCACTTCATTTCCAAAACATTACACTTTAATGTGTGTGGTAGATGTAAATGTCTTGTTTGCCTGCGAGCATTGGCAATGCCATTATTGCGTGTGCGGTTTAGTTAAATACAGTTTCCAAACCTTATTTTAAGTCTACACTCCCCGACGTACGGTCGGTCATGAGCCTATGCTAATCCATACAAAGTTAATTTTAATTCAAGGCCCATGGATGAATCCACGCAAGCATGCAAAACATAGTTACAGCATCCAGTGCTCCAATATTGCACACATTTTTTTATTATTATTTTGAATATATTTTCCCTTCATCTCGGCAAAGATCAAACCAAAGATTTTAAAACTTTCGTATCATAAAAAAAACCCACATACTCATACAGGGTGGAACGTGGCAAGACGAAATGAACGGATTCCCCTTTTTTCTTTGCAGATTACTGTTTATTGAAGTGGATCAATTTGATTTTTGATTTACAATGCTTGGGATCTCATTCCATATCATCCCCCCACACCATCATCCTAAGGAGAACTGAAGAGGAAAACAAGAGGATGGAACCGAAACCCAAAAGTGCATGCATAATAATGTGAATGAAAATGAAACTTTGTGTACGAACACGTACAGGGAGGAAATTGTATTGGGCTCGGCTTTCTATGGATCTCATCAAAAGGGAGGAACGGGAGCGTGGATGGAAATTCAAGGCAAACCAAGTTAGTTCAACCTTTAAAAAAGATTATTGTTCTTCTTTTGTCTTTGTCAACCTCAAAGATCCGTTTAATTTCTTTGCATCCCATGAACATGCTGTTTTTACTTGTAGAGACGATCGTTAATTTTCTACTATTCCCTTCGGCCAAGAATAAGACTTTTCTTTCCAAATGTTTATGTCATTCTCCTCCTTGGGATGCGATGCTATGCGACAGGAGCGCAGCACATGCTGTTTTTACTTGTGGAGACGATCGTTAATTTTCTACTATTCCCTTCGGCCAAGAATAAGACTTTTCTTTCCAAATGTTTATGTCATTCTCCTCCTTGGGATGCGATGCTATGCGATAGGAGCGCAGCGGTGAGGGAATGGAAGATAGCCTTAACTTTCTTTTGCCAATTTTGTATTTTTTATGGATAAATCCCAACCCCCTCTGTTGTTTCTGTCTTAATCACAAGGAAGCTTATGGATCTTCTGCTTGCTATATAATTAGTTTGGGTTTTGTCACTTACATAATCTTCACTACATCACTAATCTGCCATACGGTTCATTCGATCTAAACTGCACTGAAACTTAGATTATATTTAAATTTTTATATCTTTTTTTGAATGGCAGTAAAATGTGCAGTTTGTTTGTCATTAATAGAGATAAATTGACGATTTTAGTTCACAGGTAACTAAATTTGAATTTCAAATGCCCTGTGATCTGAATTTATGAAAGACAACATTGCAAACTCCTCCAGGACTCATAACATCATAACACATTAGATGAGTAGATCCTTCTCAAAAGTGCCTAACCTGGATTTCCTCATTCTTCCATGCAAAACATCCCTTGATCTTTGTAAATTCGTTATCTGTGCATCATCGTTCGAATTTGATTTACTGAAGTCACATAAACAGCTTATTTCTTCGTTGGCATTTGCATTACATCTGATGTAACGGTCCTTCTCCTTCCTAGAATTCCAGTAGCACCATCAAGGAACAACGAGGTAACTTTTCACTTCGTCCAATTTGAAACGCATTTCGGATTCTGAAAGGGAAAATGTTGGAACATAAATTACAATAAAACCTGGTTAATATTAATCGCGTACCTATCCAGTTGAACTCAGAAAACCGAATTTGACATTCCAACACTTGCAGTAGTAGTACGAAAAGAAACAGTAAGGTTACTTGTAGTAAGTTTTCATTGTTGAACAATCCATGGATTCTTTGGGTCGAAAAACATGTTTTTCTTGTGGCAAGTGTTAATGGTGCATGACTGGATTAGTAGATCTATTTTTAATTTCAAGGGCCCATTGGGTCGGGGTTTGTTGTGGTCCTTGATTTGTTTTGGTTAGAAAATAAAAGTTCTTTTAAAATATTCAGTCCGAGGCAAGTGGGAACAAGCTTTTACAATGAATACCAAAAGGTAAGGGAATGCGGAGCATCAAAGGCTTCCACTAATTTCACATACTAATTAATTGCTCCCATTTTAAGGCCGCTGGCTGATGAGATGGACATCTCAATAAATATGACAAATCATGTTGCATTTTGTAGTTGCTCTACTGACAAGTCAAACTGCAGGTGCAGGTGGAAAGGAGTTGATATAATTTATGCTAGAAGAAATAATTCACTCTTAATAAGAAACGCNTATGCTAGAAGAAATAATTCACTCTTAATAAGAAACGCCAAAGTCTGTCACTCCTGATCATCATTGTTCTTACAGAATGAACTCAATCTATCAGCACTTTTCCTCCACCATTCATCCCCCCTTCAACTACCTTGTATTATTCATTTCCTTGACTTGGACTACGATGCCTTTGTATTTGTCTAGTGACAATTTCATTTCGTGACAGAACCATCCGTTACACTCGTATACTACTGCGTAGCTTGACGTGGCATGGCGTGGCGTGATCGGGACTACGACTGATTTCACTTGTTTTATGGAACATTTGGTGGAATTCTTACTTTAATGCATTCCATTCCATCAACTAATGAACGAACAACACTTTCATTCTTATCTTTTAGCTCTCATTTCATTTCTTGAGTTGGTCAGTTGTATTTGTCTTCACGTTTCTACTTTTTTTTCATTGTCAAATTAGCATAATTTATTGCTTCTCATAGTCAGAGCCCAAACACGGGATTGTGCGCTCAGCTGAGCTCCTAATAATGTTTGTAAAAACACATCTTTACAGCAGAACACAAACCTGCTGTAACTGGTTTCACTGTACACGACATTATTTTGTAAAGTAATTAATTTGTGATTCGTTCACTAACGTCTATCTAAAATAGATGCATGGTAGAATTTTTAGCATTCGCACAAACCTTCACTGTTCCTTAAAAATATAAGGTTCACCTTTCTGTCTCCAAGCACTCACTTAAGCTGGAACTCAAACATGTTAGATTAGGATGGGATTGAAATTGGATTTACCTTGGAGCAAGTATTGGAGTTTATCACTTGAGGGAGGAAGAAGTAACACGAGTTTTTATAAAGAGGAAACAACATGTTCAGGTTTCCTGGAATTTCTAACTTGGTCGAGGATGCCCTATTAAATTCGACTTACCGTTCATTTACTCTCAAGAACATTTGGAATTTCCCGGGAGTTTGGCAAAGTTTAACGACGTTTGTGAGTAGAATCATTCTAAAAATAACTGGAGGTCACTAGTTCGTTCGCCCCCTTTGCCTTTGAAATTTAGAATATGTCGCTTTTATTTTATTGATTGAAGGAATAAACTGCTTCTGTCTCTTATCAACTATTACAAAACACAGATAACTACAACTATTAACTCTACACTCTAGAAATGGGAATCCGTCACATCCCAAGTATGACGAAATGAAAAACCACGGCATGGGCATATTTTTTAAATTCCATTCAAAGTTTTACTAGAATATAACAATTGAATTTACCACTTATGCCTTGGATGGACACGTTAAAATGTTTGCATGCATGTACAGGTGATTTTAAAATCTTGTACAACCAGATAATTTTTTGTATTTACATACGTTTACACACCATAGTTATATAACTACTAGTCAGTGACTTCCCGTTTATGATTTGGTGTGGTAGTGAAAATTACTTCTAATCAATTAGCAGAATAGGGGAAAAGCCATAAAAAATTTAAATTTCACACTCATTCTCCTCCAATTTCCATGTTTCTGGTTTTTTGACACATCATAACACGGTTTGTGCTTCAGGGTAGAGGACATAGTAGCTGCTTACGGCTGTTGTTGCAGAAATTTTATTTACTTTATTTCCGTACTAGGTGCTTGGAGCTATAGAATAATACGTAAAATTCCTTGGAAAGAGAAGATAATTTGCTATTGTGTACTGTATATGGCACAAGTCACACGTTTGGGGAATGTGGGAGTAAGTGCAGGGAAATAAATGATTGAGGAAGAAAGATCGCTGTGATGTGATCTACGGACCACCATTCCCCGACGACGCGGCGGCTAACCCAGATGGATTTCCACTTCCGTCGCTCTCAAATGCCTCATTTGTCACCATCCCATCCTCATCATTGTTGTTCCCGTTCCAATAGGTCTCTCCATGTACACTGCAAATTGGATTTCCCGGAAATTTTTTATTAATTGTATTTGTGCAAAAATAGCACAAAATCATCCAGTGCCCACTGAATGTCACAGGTAACCTTACCGTGTACATCTCAAACCAAAGAATGGGACATGGACACAGTCATATGGAAGATTGGATGGGGGCAGATCCGAGTTCTCGACGAATTCTGTAAAGGAATATGAGTTTATTATAAAAAATTGTAAGGTCTCTTGGCTGTCCCCTTGAATTCATACCAGAAACCATTGGAACGGGCTGCCAGTAAGCACGCTTTCCACCAAATCGTGTTCCTGGGTAAAATCGTGTTCCAGCTGAACGGGATTGGATATTTCGCTCGCCACCAGATCGGGGAACTAGCCTTCCGATTGATTCTAAAAATAATATTATATTAACCTTCAATATTTATTACAAGTTTACCAACCGAGAGACATTGTACTCATAGTTTTAAAATATGACAAACAAATTATACGTAGTTTCACTGGTAGAAAACAAGAATTTAAAAAAAACCAGAATCAGATGTAGACTTGCCCGCGGGTTCCCGCTTTCCATAACGAAGCCCTGTGTAAGCCGCGCTGGTGATGGACAGGATAGTTCCCAATGACAGTAGAGTAACGAGAAGGACTTTCATGTGACTCCAGCTATTTGACCAAGCCATTATCCCAGATATTTATTTCTGTTAAACAGAAAATTACGACGTTAGTTACTTTGCACAAGGAAAATCAAAAACTTTAAAACGATCATTCCAGAAGTCTGAGTCTTTAAAATAAGATGCCTTATAAGACCGAACTGTTGTACGCCAAATTATCCAACATGCAAACCAATTATGCACCCTGTAAAACCCCACTAAACGAAGCTACACAGAGAAATTTTATTTGTATAGCTCAAATTCGTTGTGCGTTATTGGAATAAATTAAGTTTCATGCTAGCCTCAAATTCAGATTTCAAAGTTAGAAGTTTGCGTTATTTGGCCAAGGGCTTAAATATTGCATTCAGACGAGCGGTTCTATGATTTTTATATTTTACAAATGTCAAATACCAAAATCAAGTTTAGCAGCTATGAGCTCCAGTTACCTTCGAGACATTTAAAAATATAACTGCTTAATTTACAATTGCTGCATGGCGCCTTACTTCAAAAATAAGACTCAAATATTACGTGTCTGTGACAGAAAACAACTTTTAACAAACCAAACCGCATTGCTATGTAATTGCTATGCAATGTGAGTTGAATGACAAAATCTGGTACGCATTTTGCTAGTTTTGGACTTAAAACGTGAGAAGTTTGGCAGGTAAATAAAATGTTTTGGAATGTAAGAAAGTCAACACAGGGGATATGCAATGTTACGAAAAAGGTTAAACAAATAGCTTTGTGAGCAATGTTTAATAGTAATGAGCATCTGCTCTCATCCAGAAAAAGGAATGGTGTCTAGGCCACTTGAATAAGTAAAATGAAAAGTACACAATAACTGTATTTGTGCAAGCTGAAGAAGTGCTAGTAACATGACATACATTTCTAATTCGTCTAATCAGTTAGTATTTGCATTTCCATTTACAGTTTTTATTACATGTGTATTATGCCATGATTGTAACTTGCAGTTTTAGTCTTAGAATAATCAGCTTTAACTTAGAACAAACCAATTAAAGACAAGAATTTGGAAATATATGCGACGAGAAAATGTGCTTGAATTTTAAAAAAATGTTATGCAAGAGCGTTCAGTTTTACTATGCTGACTTCTAGTTATGAGCTAATACCTTATGATGATGTAGATGTACTACCACAATAATGAAAAACGTCCGTTGAAATCTACACTCCTACACAGTTGTTCCACCCCTTTGACAAATCCAGGATAATTTAATTACCTGAATAATTTGATTTGCCGAAATACACAATAACGCATTGTTCGGAGGGCGGAGCCAATTAAATTGCGGTAAGTGAAAGTGATTAGTGTCAACAAGTTGTGAGTCTATGAATAATTAACCCGGATTCTTTCAAAGAAAGGGAGTCCGCCACACGAATCGGGTTGTACAAAGAACTCTGGAAATTAAAATTCTTTGTTGAACATGAGTGTGTCAATGTGAATGTGATTGGGGGCAGTGACACACACAGTCCGTCAATTAAATTCTGGATTCGAACATTTACATTACAAAAACAACCTCATCATGACTTCCGCTGGCACAGAAAGACGAGGCGTGGGTTCTCTCGTTAAATGATTTCATTTCTACAATAAAAAGGCAAATGAATTTGACAAGGAACAAAAGGGTTGTAATTTGTTAATTAGTCTGATCGAGAGATTGGACGGACGTGAGTCGTTCACATTGTTGATTAACTTTAAGACAGTGTGATTGGGTTTGACGACGCGAAGTGGTGACGGACGACAAAAGTGCCCGGGTTCGCGTGTTAATTGCGTCCCTTTCCATTCAAATGGAAAATAGGGTGGGATTCGGTCGCCGGCTGGATACCGGGTATCCGGGCACTAGGAGAATTACCTTTTTATAGTGCTTCGTGTTGAGCTAACCTCAGGTGGGAGGGATATTCTCTATTTTGATGGCAATTTTAATTAGGCTTTTATAATATTTGGCCGACCTTAATTTGAAGTGCATTGTTTTTATGACTCCAATTATACAGTTGTGTCGCAAAACTACGAGATGGTGAGTGAAATATTACATATGACATTTTTTATTATGAAGTTGTTATTAAATTGAAATGAACTGCGGCAAAAAAATTTTTACACGCTTTCATGCGTTTGAAAATTTGTAGACATTTTTTAAACTTTAGCTCTTATATTGCTTGTATATTGCTAAACTCAAGGAAGGATTTTCTGAAACTGTGTTACATATATGTTTTTTGTGCCTAAATATTCAAATCGAGGTCTGACCTCAAAGTTAAAAAATCACATATATTAACAAAACAAGTGAACCACTAACTTTAAATGCAACGAATAATTTATCTGTATGAATCTATTATTCACATTTGCGTGTGTTCAAAATGACACTGGTGAAACTGAATAGTAAAATAACGTACTTTGAGTTAAGCTGGCAAGCTTGGTTAATGTAAACCAATTTTTTAAAAAAGGCAACAGTAGGACAGATTTTAATTATTGCAATTGAAAAGTCGACAAACCTGCAGAAACTGAGAGTTGGATCGAATGAAACGGAGAGCGGAATGTCCTAAAGAGTTAATGAATTGCCTTTGTCGAAGGGTTGGTCAGCGGAATGTTTTGCACGGAGAACTGAAAATAGGGGCCAGTTAACTTGAATTCCGAATCAACCACCAACCACTAAAAAGTCCAAATGAAGAAAGAGACTAAAGCAAAACCCGGGCATTTGAAGCTTTTATACTATTGAATGAATATGCGCGTAGGCAGGTCAACCCTACGGCAGGGGGACTTGGTCTAACTCTTAGCTTTGGGGATGTTTAAATATGCTGGAGAATGTCAGCTATAACTGGAGATTGAGCACCCACGCAAATCTGCCAAAGTGGTAACCATTGCCTGGAGATTTCGGGAATGAATTCAGTTCTTTGAATCAAAGCGCGAGTCGTACTATATTGCTATTATTGGCGTGGGTTTAGTTTTTGATTCTGACGTAGCCATTCGAACCGTAAGCTCAAAAATAATTACAAAAATAGTGGATACTTTGCTACTGGACCAGGATTCTCCGATTGCATCTTCGCCATGATGTCCGAATTCCACCTCATCAACGGAGCAGTACTAATTGTATTGCACGCTTGACCCCTCACCGTAAGCGTGCGCGTGCCAGCGCCAAGTATTAATAGAAAATGTGTTTTTAATCTGCTCTTCATCGTTATTTGAGTCAATATCAACAAAATTGGGTTCGAATGACTTTTATCCCTAATATAGACTTCTATGATTTATTTGTTCATCATTGGAATCTAAAAGCTTCTGCCATCAATGAGTTTAATACTTTTCTAACTTGTACGTATACCGTACCGTAGTGTGATACTTCGGCATTGGTGAAGGTGACATTTAGAAATTATTAATTACTTGCGGTCACGTTCAGCGAACTTAGAGTCTTTTGGTGTGGTGACATCAAAGCACACTAAATTTGAATACTAGATGTCTCTTGGAATGCATAATTAGGCGTGAATGAGTGAAACACATGTATTTTATGGTAAATTTTAATGTTAAATGCGTGGTAGAATCATATAGGTGCAAGTCATACCCAGCTTGCACTTGCTTTATGAGTGTGGGCTACGTGTTATTGACAGGTTGGGAATTTTCATTTCAAAGATATCTCTGACAATGTTTTATGATGGATTTTACTGCATGTTGCAATAGGATGTGAAACACGAACAATTACTAATAATTATTGGAAATGTGCTTACCTAATGCCGCATGTCTGTACTGACAAGTACATTATACTTTTGAACACCTCGCATTGACTTTAAAGAACTGGAGAAGTGCGGACGCGAAAATTTTGCAGATACAAAATACGACACCCTCCAAAATCCAATGATGACGATATTGGCCAACATTATTGAAGGGAATTACTTGGTTTAGATACCATAAGTCTCTATCTACCACCGTCATTGCTCAAGTTTACCCAGCATTTAGTCATTTTGACATATGGGGTTGCCTCAATTCGACGGGCAGAGGTAGAGCTACATACTAAACGACTTAATCTAGCTGAACAAACGAACACCCTGGTCAAATTACATTCTCTGCGACCAATGCTGGAGCCTTTTGACAAATAATACAGCCTCGAACGTGTTGAATAACATCCAACTTTCATTATTTCCAGGTTTGAGGGCTTTGGACCCCACAGATTCCCAATTTCAGGGGAAACCGGGTTTCCCAAAAGACACCCACCGGATCGGCCAATTGAGTCAGCTCAGTTTGAATGTGCAGATTTCTTGTGCATCCCTAATGTTTTAACATTCAGCAGATTACTCCTAACTTGAATTTCCGCATTTGCATTGGGTACATCTCAGGAAATTAAAAAGACGCCCGGAAGGATATTTCCTGACCCTCTGTAAATATTTGAACACATTGTAGGGTAGAACCAAATACGATACTCCATTCAGATTTACTACGTCTTTTGAGGGTGACTGTAAAACCACGTTGATGTAATTATGTGATGACGTCTGTCTGCGGAAAAATCTGTCTCGTTCGGAAACCAACGTTCAATTACGTAGCGTGTCGTAAAATGAAGATGAGGTAAAGCAAAACTACAAGTCGGTTATAATACAGGCTAGTTGTCTGTAATTGTGTTTCCGAGCAATTATACAAATGTACGAAACGCAGATCAAGAAATAGCGTCAAAATATGTTTTCTTATCTTGACGTCCAAAATCGACGTAGTTTTACTCGAGTATCAGAGTAAGATCTTGGTTTTGAAGGGCGCGTGGTAATGACTTTCCAACAGAAAATGGAAGTTTCATATTAAATTGACTCGAGTCATCACCAACCATGAATGAAGACATTGACAAGCCTTTCCAACTTTGACATTTGAAACTAAACAAGAGATAAGGTAAGAATGATAATTGGCAGAATTATCTCACGACTGAACAATACATTGGTGAAACTACAAAATTGAAATGAGAACTGCACCGCTTGCCATTGTTGATTTCTTATTTAAGTCAAGTCAAGTGATATTTGAATTAAAGAATTGAATGAATGGATTTGGTAACCGTGGATGGAGGATTTGCTCACAGGCTAGAACGGAAGTTTTTCCATTGTGAAGGAAGTTGGTTGAGGCGGATGGCTGTGAAGGGAGAATTACCTGTACCTCTGATACATGCAGCAGTCAACCTTTCCTAAACTCCCGTCTTTTCTTCAACTTTTTATCTCACCAAAAACTTTTTGAATCGTCGTCATTCACCACTTAATATAAGAAGTAAAGGTTCCATTATTCCCTCCAATTCAAATTCGCAATTCTCATGGCGTGCGTTGGATGACGGAAAGTTTCACACATACAAATGGTTCCCAGCTTTGCCATCTCTATTTCACCACCGCTAAAAATGCCTCTATTGTAAATCAGCAGGCTTTGTCATCAGTCAGAGAATAGGAAACTTTCAATTATAAATACTGGGACAGGACTATAGCCAGCCAAAATATTATTACCTCACTTTTAAATTTATGATATGGAGATCAAAGTTTGGATGATGTGTTCGTTCTAAAGGGCAGATGGGATATTCATATTGTTCGCATTATATTTTAAGTTTTGAAGACCAGCTTTTATTTCAGCTAACACCCACTCACTCAACTATGTACTCACGCATAGTAGAGGACTCTAAAAATTAAATGCAAACTGACCTAATTTTTGTTGAAGACGGAACAATTCCAAACCAAAAGTTCGTAACAAAATATTTTCATAAGGAAGACTGTCCAACGGCTCTAAATTCTAACTGGTTATATTTATTCGGTTCAGTAAAAATTTTCTAAAGACCTTAATAATAAGCCAACTAAGAAAGTCAGAACTCAAACCACATTTGAAATACAGCGTTCCATTTAATGATGCTCTTCGCGTAATTTGTACAAATTGCAGTCATTGTCCTTTCTACACTAAATATGAAACTAGTGCGGTTCAGAGAAGATTTCCTCTCCCCGCCTCGACCAAGAAGAGGACTTGTCATTCGAGTACAGAATCAACATTCAATAAATCTAAATTATGCAAAAACTCATTTGCAAGTATTGCGAGGGGAGGATGGGACCAGGGAGAACCAGAACACCAACGGCATGCAAATGGCTCTTCCACGTTCCAGGTAACTAAAAGCAGCCCTCAAGGAAAGTCTCATTCACAGAGTAAATACACAGAATTACCAGACATGGGGAGATAACATACAGAGAAAATCACAGGATGAGGAAAACTGGAATCATGAGTTTCGTAGCTTTTGTAATTTCCAAAAGGGTAAATCTAAAAGTTGAGAAAAGCCTCTGGCTCGGTAGATTTTGATAGCGGAAAAGATGAGGGGATTTTCCAATTCCCTCCACATGGGCAAGATCGAATCCATCGGTTATCCCATGCCTTGTTTGCAACGGATCTGGCGTTGTAGTGAATAAGCGTCGAGCATCCACACCTGCGTGAATAAAAACGGCATTTTGTTATCACTTTTCTGCACATTTATCATAATACGAACAAGGGATGAGAAATTCTCCACGGACTCCAAAAGCTATGAATAACATGGAAAATTAATTGGCTTCAATATCATATCGCTTCGTGGGTGAACGAGCAAAACGAATCCCCCGGTGAAACGCATAAAATGAATACTGAATATCTCATCTGTTTCCGGAAATCTCTGCAGGATTATTGAATTTAATATTAAGCTGAGTAGACATAGAAAATCCTAGCATTCTATCTAAGCAGTTCAACTTTCTATCAAAAGCCAAACCCGAAGATTTTTTTACACAAAACTGGGAGAATATTGTATTATTAATGTACGTATTTCATTTCTGAAATGTTCCTCAACTTGTACCGAATTGCTTAAGAGTCCAAATCCGCACAGGTCGGTATTTGGAGTGGAAAGACAACACTTACCTATTGCAAGTCTTCACACCGGATGGGCATTTGCCAAGCCAAAGGAGCCTGAGTCCGTCCATCCAATTGCCACCCAAACGTTGTCCCTCCATATTGTTCACCGAATGCTGCTTAGGTGTAACTCCAAACTCAAACTGAAAGGTGCGGAAAACAATTATAACTTGGTCAGGTTTAATAAGGCTTCGCACGGATTACGCGGAACCCACATTTCTAAGCAAACTTCGAAGGCTTTAAAGCATATTAATAGAATTTAATTAATATTCGAGTTATGAATGGCAAGACGTGCTTTAACATAGGTTTTGGCTTAGTCTTGAGGTTGAATTTTCTGTGAACACCTAACAAAATTGGATGAGAAGCTTGAGATGAGCAATTATAAATTTATGGAAACCAACCCGAAGAGAATACAGATAAAATTAAAACTTGGCTCTTCGCAAAACAAACAAAGTTGGTTAAGCTGTCCAGTGTTTTGGAAGTCCATGCGTTACCTCAGCGGGGGGTGGAGGGCTCCTTTGAAATAAGGTGATAGAGGCAACTCCTTGGCTTTTGCTTGTGGAAAATGCGTTACAGTTTGGTACTTGGACTTCGCTTGGAAGAATACAGCATTCATCTGAAAAAAGGATCAACAAGTTTAATATTTAATTAGAAAACTTTAAGAAAAACAAAAGGTTGGGTCAGGTTCAGGAAAAATAATAGTCTGAATTTCATTATTCATGTGTTCGCAAAAGTTTTCGTCCTTAAACAATTTCGTCTTTTGTCAAGCGCAAAATAGATTGCGGAACCAACAAGTATTATTCGAGTAGGAGTCATCTTCAAGTAAGCAGCTCCCTTTGCTTTGAAATGTATACATGCTATTTAAATCGAGGCCAGGCAGGTGGTATTAGATATATACGGACGCGTACTGAAAATGCCGATCAAATCGATCAACTAAATCCAACATAACACTTCTTTGTGAAATTTTGTTGCAGGAAACTCCTCCAGCACTTTCTTGAAGATGCTGGAGGTACGGTAAGAGAATTGACATGATGGAGAACATGAGATGTATTGTGTGCATACCTCAGCTATATCATGAGCCATGCTATCGTTTCACTACAGAGTGATTAATTTAAGAAAAAAATGAATTCTAATCTATCAATAGCAGTAATTATAGAGAGCAAATAAAGCTATGAACCTGAGATGTGAACCCCAGCAAAATGATCTGGATCTAGAATCCTACTCTATACTACACTGTTCTGTTCAAATAAAAGATCTATAATTTACTATGTCAACAAGGGACTCATTGGGCATTTGTGTGCCTCTTGAGCTGGATCTGTCAATTAGGGCATTAGCTAAATTGCCTTTTTGGGTATATTTCACAACTGTCAAGGGCCAGCTGACCTTTTATGGAAATTGGACCAAACTTATTTCCGGATTAGTAAATACAATGCGCTTCCAGATGAGACTAAATGCAAACGCATTCCTCGATCTTGATCTTGCACCCATTACTCCAAAATGACAAGTTAAACTTTATTTATTTCAACTTTGAAAAATTTACATTAGTCAGCTCTAAATAAATATTTGAACATAATTGTGTAAGCTCTTTGAATCTGCAAACACAGTGCGATTCTTTACTTGATAAACAGTACAATACTAACTGTAAATAAGTTTTAACTATAACTATAGTAAATATTCGTGTTCTTTAGAAAGACATTACTTTGTATATGTACAAATTGAAATTCAGTTCTGTAAGCAATAATTCAATATCGACTATAATTTCTCTTAATATTTCAAGTCTACGTTTTAAAATATTCTTCTGAATGTTAAATTGTTGTAAAATCCGTAAGTTGTGTACTTGTGTGAGTGGAACTAATTCATGAATTCATGCCACCCTGCATTCAATAGTCCAGTAAGTAGAAACAAAAAGTTTGTGAAATTGTCTTGAGAAAAAAAGTGTCGGTTACAAGGAAATTTTAGCTAGCAGTACCAAGTGTACAGAATATTGGCAAAGACAATATAATATCAAAAGTTAAAGTTAATTTGCAGAAATATCTATATTTCAAAAAAAAAGAAAACTATAGTAGCTCGGTATTTGTAGCTTTTTTGGCGCAAACATTACTGGCATTTAGAAATTGAACACAAAACAAGTAACCACTGGCCACTCAAGATCCTCATCTCCACACATTTGAAAGTTCTCCAATATATTTACTTGCGCACATTATCGGAGATTGGCAATGTCTTGGTTAGAGATGAAGGCGAAACATCATCCTCTTGATCGGCTAAACTATCCAAACGGTACAATTCTGCAGGTGTAAGATGAAGATAAGAATCAAAAGCATTTTGGTCTTCAACGCGTGTCCTAAGTGGAATTCTTTCATTTTCGGGGATTCCGTATTCTTCATAAGGAAAAGAGTCTTGACGTCCTTGCATGGAATTGGCTTGACTCAGCGAGCCCCTCGAACTCCCGGCATTGTCACTGGATCTCCGTTCATTAAGAGTTTGAAGAAGGGTATCATTTTGCGACTGTGGCGTTGGTGCTGGAGGACTGGTTGGTTGTTGGTGATGAAGATTGTAGGATCCAAAAGACATTCCTTTCCCAGACTGAACAACAGAGGAGCAGAAACTTGGGGGTGGATATTCACTCATCTTATCAAAATTTGACATGGGTTGGACTGAGGAAGTCGTGAGTGACCCATCCAAAATAGAAGAATCCCTTTTGTCATCCACAACATGAAGGAATGAATCATCTGAAGTTGTTAATTCCGAGCTTCTCTTTCGAGTTTGACACCACATCCCAAGTAAGATAAGAAAGAATACAATTATGCCAAAACCAAGGGCAGCATACAGCCAAATGTAGGCTTCCTCATTTTTTTCAGTAGCCATTTGTTGGTAATATGGAATTGGCTTATTTTCCGCAAGAACTCCGTGATCTGAAACAGAACGGATTCGGAAATTGGAACATAATACAATGAAAAAATACCGTCACCTCTCATAACAAAAGTCAGTTTCAAATGAATGTCATCTAATCCTATGCTGAGAAGCCATAAGCATAAGCCTAGCACAAACGCTCTTGCTGCCCGTTTAACAAACGAGCAAAATTCGAATATAGTAGTATACAAGAAAAATATAATTACATAAAGTATTCCAGTTTTGCCAATGTCCAATCAAAAGCCTTTGTGGCCAGTGTACAATCCGGTCGACAACAATTTCTCACAATCCGACTAAACAATTGGGAACTTTGTTTGATGTTAAGACTAACTGATTGACTGGAGCCAAAACCAAGTTCACTTTATCCATGAACGCTACCTAAAAATTTGAAACTCCCTCGTAGCAGGTCCGGTCATAGGAGGAAAAACGAAGACGACGCGACGGGCTGGTCTTTTGCTCTTATCTTCGTGCTGGATTGTATTTAATATTTCTTTTAAACTAATATTTTGTTATACAATACTTTAGGTTGCGATTAAAACTTCTACCGCTTCGATCATCTGCCATCTTGTCTGATGAAACTCGATAATAAACTTCACTGTGGAACCAGGTTCTGCCCCTGCAAAGTGTACTGACTCTGAGTCCTGGCTTTGAGAAGCATTGAGAATTTGCCTGCACTTTTGCCATCACCATGTCATATATGGCGGTTTCATTTCTCACAGGAAGTGGTCAGATTTGATAGCAACTTTATGAGTTAAGGAAAACTAAGTCCTAAACGAATTCCTTTTAGAATTCTGGTTTAAGTGGAATATCCCAATAGATTCTGTGCAGGAAATCGCGATCTAGCATCCGCTTTGGTGACAATGGATTTCAAGTTCTATCCATCAAATATTTATAAGAACCTGTCTCTGTCTAATAATATACAAGTGCAGGAGCTTATTTACCCTATAGCAAGTATAAGTTCCAAATCTGCCTAGTTTAGAGCTCACATCAGCTTCTTACTTTCTAAACCAAGTGAAACTGTTTATTTTCATTCTTCGCAAATTATCAACTGAATAATCTGGCAAATTTAAACCTTAGACGCCGGTACCATCTGCATTTCAATTAAACAATCCAAAAATAGTCCAACTTTGGAATTCAATTAACTATGACACTCGTCACCCATTTATCATTCTGCAAACTCATTTGAAACTAACTGACTTTTGTGCTGTTGAATACACGGATATAATTTTTCACTGACTTACGTATCTCCCTGTTAGCCATTTTACAATGCTGATAAACCCGAAATTGTAGATGAGAATTACTTCCTTACTATTTGCCCTAGGATTTGCAATTTGTAAGAGTTCCAAATACCACCAGGCTAGAACGTGTACAATTCCACCGGCTAAATCAACACTTGGAATTCCCGTCAGTCCAACTCCACACGCACTTTACGGACTGACACCGACGACGACGACGTCTCTGGTTTGTAATCAACAATGAAAGGATGAACGCAAGTTACGTCACTGTATTTCACAAAAACAATTCACTCATCAGAACTTGGAACTGGAACTCTCATAATCTGTCGAGCCAACACAAGCACAGAAATGAAAAACCCAAAACCCTTTGGGTTATTTTTTTTATGCTGCACCGAGCTCGCGAGCTTCCAATTTCATCTCCATGTCACATCACACTTTGGAGCAAAGGAACTTTACATGATGACTCAGGTTAAACATGCTACTCAATACTACGAAGTAAAATACGAACGGTCATGGTGTTATTTTTATTGGCGACCGTCTCGTTTGGTACGGGTATTGTTTATAACTTGACTGTCTCAAACTAACTTTGATTCCCATACGACACGGTTCACATAATACGCAAAAGGGGACTGAGAATACTAAGAATGAAAATTATAAAACAAGTCTGAACACACAGCTTTTATAAATTGCAAAAAAATGATGTGTGTTTAATTCAGGATCAGGAGTCAAGAGATCCGGCTAACGTAGGGAGAGAAAACCAAGTCCACTAGTATAACACGACTCAAACTTCGATTCGGTTAAAAATAGGATTTTTTGTCCTGCTTATGCTTTGCTTAACCACAGCCTAAAACTTCAATTTAACCCGCAGCTTGTTTTACCCTGGTCCCTCGTCACTTTAGTAATAAAGCTGGTCCCACTGTGGTGGAGATAAAAGTGCAAGAATGGCGTAAGAAAGAATTAAAAATGGTGTAGGGGCTAACGCTAACAAAATACACAAAATATTAACTCGTGGCTTCCGGTTTTACGCCTTTTGCAAACCGGCTGTATATGTAGCTTGAAGTAGTCACGTACAATCTTGAACTAATTTCATGGAAATCTTTGAAGTAAGCCTTCGAACCAGTAACTAATGACAAGGCTCCTACCTGTCATTAACGTAATACTAGTCCTTCTCCGTATCAAAGGACCCGATTTGAAAAATTGTCAGAAGCGGTATAAACGTATCGAACGTAAACCTGCTTAGCAAAGAAAATCTACTAAAATTGGTTTGACTGTACGGGTAAATTTTACAATAGGGAGAGACACGCCGCCAATAAATACTCTAAACAAATCCAGCGCATTGTCTTTACCAACTAGAACGAAAAATAGCGTGTTTGTATGCAAGCGAGCAGCACTTTAATATTTGTGCATGGAACCATGCATGCCACTATCCGCTGATTAGCCTTCGCAACTAATTGGTGAACTTTGCTTACACTCTGTATTCATGCATACAGGCATTCAAATTATTTATCCATTGTCCTTCCTCTTATTAGAGCGGCTGCCATGCATTGCATGCAGCGGCTCTATATACGATGATGCAGGCGTGTGCCGCCGTCCGACGCTAGCGTTTTTGTTTTTGGTCAGATTCGCTTGAAACTTGGTATG
>JAAXYW010000152.1:0-54831 GCA_036851895.1 Orthonychiurus folsomi
TTTCATGCGGTGGGTGCAAGAAACCATGCAAACTGCAAGAAGGAAGTACACTGGATTTATGGAGGGTCACGTCCTCCCCGTCCTACCCCGTAAACCCGCCTGTTGCGGCGGTGGTGGTGGTGCGGAAAATGTAATTTTGCTAATGTTGTGTGTGGGGTAGATTCTGAATTTGTTTGGACTGCGTATGCGTCATGCGTATGGCACATTTTTCAGCTGCATCGTGTGGTAGGGCGTAGTTTGGGCCAAACGAAGCACAGCTCAAGGGATTCAAATCCATTTAATTACACAGACGCAAATGGCAAATGCAAATACGTACGAAACATGTAGCAATGAATCCAGGGATGTGGAGTACCGGGGGTGGAGTTGCAAATTTGAATCCTGTATTCAATGAAATGATTCTGTTTTCCTGCGGATTTTACAGAATGAAGGATAATGACAGGGTCGGAGTTGGTGATTTCAATTGGAAGGATGCTTTATTTATTTATTTGTCATTGAGACATGGGAATCCATTCATTCTATGCATTTACAATCGTGCGTTTCTAAGTGGAGTTGTAGTATAGTTGTGCGTTTTCTGCGTATTGGATTTGTAGTACGATAAACTAAGCAACGGGTACAACTTCCAGGTGCCTTAATCATAGGAAACTATGTAGTAAATTTGTTTTCAACCCTTTTGCAAATGAGTTTATGGAGTCCTAGAATAATGCCATATGTTATTCTGTGTAAAACTGTATGTAATAATTTGAGGAGTTTTAAATTAAATTTGAAGTTTAATTTACCATTCAATTGCAGGACAAGAATTACTCATGCAAATAATTCGTAATGTCGTCAGGTTAAATGTTTCTGGCCACATGCAATCCATTGTCCAAACCTTAATTGTATTCACCGTACACTCCTTACCCAACCCAGCGTTCAAGAAAGGAGACGAGGTTTCCAGATTAGCGACGCATCACGCGCGTAATTGTACTAATTAGACAACTGGGTTAATTGAGGAGTTGAGGTTTCTCGGATAACATGTCATATTCTTATTTTCTCGTCTTAATTAAAGCAAAGCAACGTAGCACAACATTCTACTTGTACTAAATTGCAGCATTTAACATGTGTTATGCGTACATAAGCTTTTTCACCATGATAAATTGCCACACCAAAATTTCAGTGCGTATTCAGCCGTGTCATTTTCAAATGAAATCAAATAGTTAATTTCTGCGCAGGCGCAAGCTATAACCACATAAGTGTTTCATCTACAATTTGTCTTCATCCCTCGTAATCTTTTGTACTCTCAGCAAAATATTCTTATTTTATTTGGCAGGGACAAGACGTAAAAGTCGTATGAACGTACGTACGTCAGAATCTGATATCAGCGTGCGAGAACTTATGGCTTATTTGGCAAGAGCAATGGGCACGCACGCAATGGCAAACGTAACGCTACGTACACTCAAGTCCAACTCGTCGCGTCCTCAGTTTTCGCACATCCAAACTGAACATGTGCCTTTGATGTCCGCCACTAACATGAGACCGGAAATGGCACTCTTCTCGTGTCCAGGAGAAGAGTTTTCCAGCAGGATCTGTGTTAGGGTTAGGCCCGGAGGTGATACACCGAAACCAAACATTATCCTTTGTCCTCAAATCAATCACACATCACCTGCCCCGCCGTTCAAAATGTGTACGTTACGAACCAACCTAACGCAACGTCATCTCTTTTCTGACGCATTTTAATTAATTTTTCGCAAATGGAATTCTAATTCCAGCCTCCACCTCTATATCTATGCGAACGAAGAAATGGCATTGCCATTGTCAAATTTACATGATGTCATGCCATGACGCACATTTTATACTCCGTACGTACGTATGTTCGACTTCAGAAATATTAATTACACAGCGCGAAGACATCTTGGAGACGAGACAAACATTCAATTTCTTTGAGATTTTAAATCAAGGAATCGGCATGGATGGCATAGCACATGGCATGTCATGTTGCATACACATACACATCCAGGTAGATTTCTATTATTGAGGGAAATGGGTGATGCTGATACACGAGACAAAGGCAAGGCATGCCATGCCATGCCACGCTTCGACCATTCGGAATTCGGATGAAAGCTTGGCGGACTTCATAGTGGAAAACCTAACCGAAATCGATATTTCCATGGATGGGAACGGTACGCGTACGCTGCACCGCGGACTGTTAGAATCGATTCCGAGCCGGAGCAAGCCTCACAGTCAACTGACGACAACGACGACTCTTACCTCCACTTTCACGGGGAGAAAATCCTCGTCTGTCTTTTTCTTCCTTTTGCTCCTGCTCCTTGTACAAGTACGCGTACGGGGAGATACTCGGATTTTGGATCCACGGAAATACATACATAGTAGTTCAGGTCGGGCCGAGGCGGGAGGAAGGGGGTAAAGGGAATCATGGATTGCATTTTGAGGGCAGGAGCAACAAACCCGGGCAATGGGAGAAAGCGGGTAGTAGAAAGTTAGTACACTACGACTACCCGCTTTTCTCTACGCTGGTTGGATTTTTGGCCATGCCATGCCATGCCATTGCCGTAGTGGCTTTGAAACATTGTCTCTGGGCTTGTAATGAGTGCCATGTTGTGATTACGTACGTGTTATGAGTCCATGGCGGGTCCAAAAGTCTTTGTTTACACAATACACACTCCAGGTTTCCCCCAATCTTCACCTCATGACATGATTTGACATTAGAGTTTTCTATTGGGTTTGAGCCAAAGGCAAGTAGGGAGGCTAAGGCTCTGATCTCATTGATTTTATGGAAGCAGGAGGCTGGGGACGTTGAATTTTGCATATTTGAAGTGGACTTTTACATATAAAAAGAGATTTGAATGAATGGATAACCTTGACTTCCATTATCGGATTTCTATGTATAAATATAATGATGGGAAAGTAATTCTAGTTGGTACGTAGCACTCCACTGTGATAGATTTGTGAAGGGATTGACGTTTGACCTAATCCATTTGTTGTATTTATAAACTTTTTGTATGTCGGAGGAATATGGATGGATTCTAATTTTATCCCTAATAGGTCTCTCTACATATTATAGTAAATATTAGTAGCTAATTTATTGAATACAATTTGGAAAGGATGAGTCTTGCAAGAAAAAGCTAAGTCGTATTTCCATATGGTGAATGCCAATGTCTTTCTCGGAATATACATACATACATATGCATATAAAAGTAAGGAAAGTAATAAAGCATCCGATCATCTCATAATTCTTAACCCAGGTTTTAGTTTTTGTCACATACTTTCCTCTTTTCCTGAGTCAAGCGAAGGAGCGAGAAGCAGACGTGTGTGTTGGAAAGGGTAGAGTAGTAAATCCTCTCTTGACCGGAAACTGACAAAAAGAGACAAATTTTTGTCACAAAGGAAGTGGCGCGGATTTGTCATGTGATTAATGTCCTCCGTCAAGACAAAAGACTGTCCTACCCGCTCCTTCCTCCCTACACATGGCAGGAGTCAACTCTATTGAAAACCGACCCGGCTAATTGAGCAGTTTGAAATTGCAATAAATGCTCATTCACAATTCACACCATGCTACACATAATACAAACTTTGGAGTTATCTATGCATGTTAAATGCTATTCTAATGCTAATAATATTCTAGTAGGGAAATCAAGATTTTCAGTTGCAGTAATATTGACAAAGAAAAACAGGTTGTTTGTACAGTGCAGCGAGGTTATACAGTACACAAAGCCTATGTAACACGTAACAAAGCGGATGCTAAACGTCATAACACCAGATCGAAAGGAAGAAGCCCACTAAAATCATAAAAAGGAGTTAATTCCCGGACCAATTTGTAAGTCGGACGGTGTGAAGATTTTTTCCATGATAAGTTATTTAATTAGATCTGTCTACTCATTAACTCCGCCAAGTTTTATTGCATTGCATTACATTCACATCTGCAGACTTCCCTTTCCGCACACAAGCATTTGCGGATGCACTTTAATTTAAGCTTGTAAGAAAAACGAGTACAAAACACCAATTAATAGCCCAAAGTGTTTGTATGCTGTACAAAACATGTAAAGTTAACACTACTGGCTAATTTTCAGTAGCGCAGGCGCTGTAACTCATTTGTATTTCCATACAGCGCAGTGTGCAGTATCCGCTCCTCATCTGCTGTAGAAATGTATTCTTGTAATGTAATGTAATGTAATGAAAAACTACCACTGGCTAGCATGGCAAGTGTAGTCAGTCCTATGAAACTGATGAATATTTTAAAGAGTTAAGTAAAGTAGGCCTATAGTAAGTGGGAATGATGGCTGTTCCCTTTTTTTTTCCACGCAAGAGAAACTCTGAGTTTGCTCGCGGGCTTTTTGAGTGGGCTTCGCATATAACTTTGAGGTCACCGCATTGTTGTGTCGTCCCCATCATTGCATGGGGCTCCAAGAGAACAATACACAACAGTACTCATTCAATCCACTCCACTACACGGCCGGGACTGCGACGTCACTTCTAATACTATTACTACTATGTATGTATGTACACAATTTTGCAATGAAAAAGACCACAAAACTTCCTTATCTGTGTATGTACTTAGCATTGACAAGAATCAGTAAGATTATTTTTATCGCATTATTTACAATTTACATCCTAGTTGAATTCTAGAGCAAATTAACGATTATTTTATTATCTTGATTTGCTGATAAATGTGCAATAGCATTACTAAACTGAGTATATGAATCCAATCATTTTAATTCTACACTAGCAGTTAGGGCACTCTGTAAGGTCTGTACCCGAGGAAAAAAATAAGTTAAAAATAAGTAAATGAAAAAACAAATCTGAAGGGTTAGTTGTAGAAGTTGAAATATCGCGCCGGCTAGTGCCGCCACAATTTTTAGTAATGAAACTGAAACTTGTAGCTTTAATTACAGTAAATGAGATGTTTTCAAATATTTTAAGGTTTAAATAAATTTATAAACCATGCGATAGCGAGTAAATGCTGAATAAATACATGCTATGACTTCAAGTTTCACTGTACATTTTTTTATGTTTTTTGTCTTCACGCATGGAAGAGAAGCCATTCCTCCTCCACCTCCTGAGATAATATCCTAATTGCAATTTCAAATCCGCAGACTTCCTGACGAGTAATGCGGTCATTGTAGCGTCGAGATTTAGCTATTTGCTCCGTGAATCACAGTTCACGGCACAAGTGCATCAAATACTGAAGAACAGAATTTCAGTTTGGGAATGACGGAGGAAGAAATACTCCTTGGATTTGTAGATTTGTTATTTGCATGTATGAATCATTGATTATATTAGATTGAAATCCACACATGACATAAAAATGTTGTGCAAGCAGAAACATTACATACTACATACAGAGTTGTGGATACAGTCTGTGCTAATGCCGGATTTGTATTTATGAAATCTGAAATGGTCTTGAGGGATATTATGCGTGCGTCAAGCCAAATAAGCCGTATTTAGGCACACATATTGCACACGATACATTGCATTGCATTTGTTTGAAGTGTGGATTATTGTTATCCGGGATTTTCTCGTTGCACTGCACTAGACCAGATTTGTATATTTCGTTTTTGCAATATGAAGTAATGTCTTGGCGCGGGAATGGGGGTACCGTGCTAATAACATGGCTATAATGCTGTTTTAATTTTGTGTTAGATTTGTAGAGCAAATTAGAATTATTTCTAAATTGAAACGACTCTTTATTTTGATAAAATAGCACTTGGTTAAATAGCCTCAAATAGTAAACTAGTTTTCAAGAAACAAATCAAACTCAAATGGCTGAAATTACAACATTCCTTCCTCCAAATCCACGGATTTGCATACATTAATGATGAAGGGAATGAATTTCGTCTGTTATGAAACTTATGAGGAGCACTTGAATTTAAATTACATAAAACAAGGTGTAGGGGATTTCCGACACAGTAATTGATGGGGAAGGGGGGATAATTTTGCCTGATGCTTTTGCACCCTGGTTCATCCACAACTGCTTAAACAGTGCATTTGCATCTGGATGTTTGTTCTGAGTACAGAGGAGGGCGTGGCGACGAAAGTCATGGTCTGGGGCCAGGAGTTACCACCGAGTCAACTTTTTTTTTACCCCCCTTTGGAGGATGCGAATTCCCTTGACTGACTGTGTAATATATGTACATACTGGATCGGAACATGCTATGTATTCGTATTCGCACTTGTATTATAATATAAAATTAGGGCTCTCGTTGGAAGAATCTACTGTGTCGTGTCTCGTGTGTGTGAGAGAAACGCATCTGTTCCCTTCCAATGTTCTCAAAACATGCATTGATATGACGCTCAAGCATGCACTTCTGTAATCACGTAAGTTTAATTAAACCCTAACCAACATGACAACAGGTGTGCGTCAAACGCTAAGGATGTGTAATTTTTTAAACTTTTAAAGGGGGTATTAAGGCGCAGCTTTCTTTTCTTATATCATACTATTTTGTATTAAAATCAGATTCCATGGATTTATATTCTGAAGAAATTTTATGCAAGTCGCGGACAAGCACACTGCGCTGCATACATATGCTAATTATTAACTCCTTTCGGTTTCCGTTTCGGTAGCCCCGGTTTTGTTGGCCATATTTTCTCCTTTGATGCCTAAAGTTTATGGAGGAAGCACGTGAGGACTTGAAACCGATTTCCCTCACTCTCAGTCTCAAATTCTTCCCTCTTATATTTACCACGTTCTCATTCTATTCTTTCTTCTCCAGTTCACCCACAGGAGTATATATAAATCCAGTGGATCCTATACTACAAGTTGCATCCATGTGGCTGACTGGGGCTGTGTATTATGTTCTGTTCTTCTCGGTTCCCCCGATTTCCCCTTTCGACTCCGACACTCCACTCCTTGTACCCGCTATGATGTAAGCACGAGTCCTCTTTACCCATGCCATTTGCTACGGCAAACAACCGAAGCGACCAATTTCAGTTTTGGGATTTCCTATCGTTTTGTATCCCTTAATAATGCCCCTTTGGTTCTCTAATATTTAGCCATACATACAATAACTTCAATCACGTAGTCTCAAGGGCTACATTACTTACTCCTAACTTCATTCATCACTCAATAATCGGATTGTTGAATCCATGCTGCAATAATCAAATATACAGGTATAATACACATAATTAATAGCCTTTAAATTATCTTGTAATTGACTCCAGAAATACCCGACACTTCAATCTTGCACCCTGGTACAGAATTCATTCCCCTAATCTACAAATTCCTGTTTACCATCATAGCTTTAAGTAATCACGTACGTACGTACCGTATCAAATTTTTGGAATCGATTTTGAAAAAAAATTCTTGTTCAATTCCCACCTTTTTCTGCAACCATACAAATATTTTCATCTTTAAAAAGATCTCAAAGGCAAAGCAAAACCATGCATTTTGCAAATCTTTCACATGCATTCCTTCAAATGTGAACCCGCCAAATCTTACATACCCGAAAATAGTCCGGAAGTGGATGAACCACCCTAATCCACCATACATTTCCGTGGACCACCCTCCCCTGTAGCGGTTCACATGTCATTGCCATTCCATTGTACAGCATAGCATCGCATCGCACCGCACTGCACTGCACCGCCCCCCAAATCCTTTCACTTCCCCTGCCCGCCTCGCCTGCCCCCACACAGTCCACAGGCCCAGCTGGACCGCAGCGCGGCACTTGCATCCGCAGCGCATCTGCTGGGTTTGAATGGCAGGGGCATAGTTCTCGCTCTCTCTTTTATCGATACCCCAGCACTAGCACTGCACTGCACTGGACGGCACGGCACGGCAGGCAGGACGGCATCCCCAGCGTACGTAGCGTACGTACGTACGTAACGTACTGTACACTTGTTATCACAAAGGGATGGATGGAGGAGGAGGAGCTACGCCGGCTGAGTCTGCGCAGAAGGAGGCTGTCTCTCAACGGAACTTCCCCGCACTCCGTGTGTACACGGGGAATGTAGAGTAAGGTCCGACGTGAACTCTGGGCATTCGAACGGCAGTCGTTGGGAGAGGAAGTCGTCGTCGTTTGTTGCTCCGGAACATTTGTGTCAATTCAAATTTTAAGCGTGGGAAAAGTACGAGAGAAGACTAGACGGAGTTGCTGCGACAAACTTTAAAGGTAAAATTTGAAAGTGATTGTGATTTATTTGGTTGGGTCGAGGATTTGTATTTTGTCTGTGTGGAATTTATATTTTAACTGAAGTAGTGTAGTGATTTTGGGTTTCTTAAGTGGATATTTTTTGAAATTGTGTATATTTTTTAAATTTGCAAGCTAGTGTTTATTTTTAAACGGTACGGTGACGGTTGGGAATTAAATTGTAATTGTGGCTTGCATTTTTTTTGCGCAGGCCAGAGAAAATAGCGGGAGAGGAAGAGTCATTGAGAACTGAAGTCTTGCCCTGCGAATGTATGTGCGTGTAAAGTCGACGTTGGCATTTTGCGGATGGATTTTGATTGGGACAAACTCGAACAAAGTGGTGGGGTTAAATATTTAAGGAATATTTGGAAACTGTGTGCCTGTGGCCCGTGAGGGAAAAACTCATTAAGGATTTTGTGGACGGAGGCTAGGAAGTTGCAAGTTAAGCGTTGGACATGTCAGGTGGCGAGGGACGGCCCTGTATTATTGCATTTTGATTATTCATGAGTGAAGTGTGTGTGCCCTGGTGTGGATTGTTGAAGGGAATCCTTCCAAGACAAAAAGTGTGGAAATCATAAATAAATCCACAACAGTACGTACGACGGTGAAACGTCTTCAAATTCCTCCGTCAACAACATTTGCTGTAGCATTGTGCTGACTGACTCCCGGATTTATTCCGCAATAATTTCACCGCGCCGCCCGGTGATGAATAATTAGACAGACAATTAATCGAATTCCAATTCCTACGAACAGTTACCCAGAGGCAAAGAAATCCATCCAACGAATTTCTCTCTCAAGGAAAAGGTAAGATTTTAAAAAATATCTCAGTAGTGTTTATTTAGTTGTTAAGTGTTCAGCTTGAGGGGACCCCCATGAGATGAAACGATTAATGAGTCCGGTGATGACCCTCGTTAGATTTTGTTTTCGGTTGCCCATCACCCGTGACCCACGGAGTCAAGTGGTAGTGGAGTTGGAATGCCCTCGGAATGTAACGTTGGCTTCGCTGTTACATTACAACTTGCCCAGAAGTCAATGGATTCTCAGCCATAGTCAGGGAGGATTGCCTGTGGTCAAAACTAAATAATCCAGGGGAAATGCATGCAAGTAGAAGTAGACATAGACCATTATACGAGGAGTACAGGATTTGAGGCATTCGTCGTCGTGTGGCAAAGGAGTGTGAATGTGAATGTAACATGAAAGTGAATGTTTTGCACTACCAATTACAGGCAATGGCAAGGCGGAGAGATATGGAAGTGCACCTTTTCTTGCGAGCAAGTGTGGCACGGCACCAGTAGCATATTGTATGTATCATTATTTTTGGAATCCGCTGCACGTAATCCACGTCAGTCAGTGCTAGAATATTAGGGGTGAAATTGCACTTGCTAATGTGACGTCACCATATCTCCTGCCGACGACGTACAGCGAAGCCCTGTCATTTCTGAGCCAAATACGAAGTTAGCACAACTCGTAATTGTAAAGCAAATTTTAATAGTTTGCATTGGGTGGATTGCCTGCCTGCCGCCTTCCTATCCTACACTTATTTTCCACCGAACTGTGACAATTTTCGTGGAGCAAATGACAATATGTTTGTTTGTATTTGCATAGTATTCCAATGATCCCAGTACGGCGGCTGGACCGTGGATCATTTGCATTTTGATGAGTAATGGCGTGATGCATATATAACATAGCTGACAGATTCGAGGCTTCTATTGATGAAACAATGCAAACATGTTTGTAGTAGTTGTAGATTGCAATTTTTTAATGGGGTCCTTGTCAAAGTGTTTATTCCGAGAGGGGTTTACGCAACTGACTGAGAGGGGGTGCGTTATGGTATTCTTCTTGCGCATGCGCATATTCATTCATTTGATATACTATTTGGATTTCCTTTTTTCATTACTTAATTTAATCCAAAATGAGAGGGCTACTTTGGGAAGTGTGGTAGAAGGGTTATGGGGGAGAGGGGGAAGACGATGTGGACGTGTGTCGCAGGATGGAGGCCGCATGCGCTTCATATCCTAGTCACGTGCACAATGCAAACATGTTTGTAGTAGTTGTAGATTGCAATTTTTTAATGGGGTCCTTGTCAAAGTGTTTATTCCGAGAGGGGTTTACGCAACTGACTGAGAGGGCTGGGGGTGCGTTATGGTATTCCTCTTGCGCATGCGCATATTCATTCATTTGATATACTATTTGGATTTCCTTTTTTCATTACTTAATTTAATCCTAAATGAGAGGGCTACTTTGGGAAGTGTGGTAGAAGGGTTATGGGGGAGAGGGGGAAGACGATGTGGACGTGTGTCGCAGGATGGAGGCCGCATGCGCTTCATATCCTAGTCACGTGCAAGGGAAACATGTTCCCAATTCCATTGTGTGGCTGACTTGGCCTGGTCTAACCGTATGAAATCAAGTTTAGTAAATATAGTGTCCTCGTAATTGGAATTAGGATGCTAATAATTAATTAGAAGTCCGTTTCATTTAGTAGAATTTTTGGAAACCGGCAAAATCAGGTCATTAACCTCGAAGCCGATGCAGTAGTTTAAAAGTTGTTCGGGTTACCGCCAAACAAAATGACTGATACTTATACAAGTGTTCAAAGAAAAGACCGACCCGCAAAACGTTGGAATTTGATGATCGGAATATTTATTATTTTAAGTTACTGACTTTGAGTGAGCTCATTCTCCGTATTCTTTTTGTGGGAAACGACAACATGTTTTTAAAATTTGCGAAGGAATATGCACTCCTCTTCGAACTGAATCAGCAGACTTGCTGCAAATGCGGCGCAATACCTCTCCTTAAATCCATCCATCCAGCTTGAGCTTATGCATAGTTATTTTTTGGGGGTATTTTGCATTTGGCATTTTAGGTGTTCGCCTTGGGTTCCAAGCTTGACAACTTGTTCAACATTTTCCTTCCTAGTTTATAGATGAAGACTCTCCCCAACCCATTTCCCCCTGATTTCCATCTTGTCGATCTTCCTTCAATAGTTCGAATATTATGGGCTACGGGGTTATGTTTGTTTATTCAATGCGTGTGAATGAATGTATGTATGTGGCGTGGCCAAGGCACGTCTTTATTTGAACGGCTCTCGTCTTCTTCATTTTGGATGTGTCAATGTGTGGACAGAGGGTATGGCTCGATCTTCGAAAAGAAACATGTACAGCACAGCACTTAGGAGGAACACTTTGCTAAAAATGAAACCAAATCATGTGCAAGTTACGGCTATGACTACGTCTGCCTGTGTGACGTTGGGGTTGAATCACAGAATAATTAGGACGGCGAGTGACGAAAAAAGTCCTTGACTGGTGAAGGCGCTAAAGAATGGGAGTAGTGGACGTCGACGGCGGCGGTTGCCGTGATGTGTTCCAATTTAATTTAGCATACTTAATTCCTTCACTCGTCTCCCCTGACTGAATGCCATCTGAATTAAGGATACAAATCTAGAGCAGTTGGAGATTGTGGCGTGGCAAAGCGGTACGTTATGTGTGTATATCCTGGCGAGGAACTCAGAATTAGTGGAAGTGACGATGGATGCTTTTAAACATTAATCCAAATCCATGCATTCATGTGAAGGAGAAGGAAGTCGGTTCCAATCCGGTTACGATTTTGAGAAACGTTCAATAAATAGACATTTGGATATTATGGGATGAATGTGTGTATGGGAAATTATAGGCTCATCAAGTATTTGTGAGTAGGGAATGGTTCAATGAGATGATGGAAATTAATTATCCAACTCATGCACCCACATAAATGCTCGCCTTTTAATTTAATTCATTAATCCACTGACTGGACCTGCAAGCCTTGCAAAATTGATGCAATTCATTACCCTCTTTCTCACCCTTTCCCCATTAGTCCTCTTCGCCCCCCTACGCTTCGTTGAATATAAACGAATGAAAGCGATAGGAAAGAGCGTCCAGAGTCCTGTTGGTGACTAAAAGTCAAAGTTTGGCAGTTAAATAAAACTTTTACTTACTCCCACTACTGCAAGCATGCATACATGCACCCAGCCTTAAGATAATCATGAATTTGCTGAGAAAATGAAAAAGAAATCCACAAGTTGCCCATAAGTAAAGGACTTGGCTTCGGGCGAGAAGCACGCGTTGGTTGGATGAATGCAATCAACATCAACATCCAATGCAAAACCAATCCATTCCCATTTCCAATGGATTTAAAATCCAATGTAATGTGATTGGGTTAAATGAGACAAATACTGCACTACAGTGCAAGTCCTAAATGTTATTCATAAATTGTGCAATGAAAGGAGGGATAGAGTAGGTGGTTGGAAGTGTGGATTGCCAAATAAATAATTCATTTTGAAAAATGTCATTGAATTATAAACTGATGCCCTCTATCCGGATCCAAGGTTTTCCTTGAGGCCCGGCCACCGGCCGGATCCCGTGTATGCCGCTTAGATCAGAGCAGGTGTTTTCCCGCTGAGCATTTCCACGGATTCTGTATGTGATCTTCGCAAAGGATATTAACAACCTTTTGATATGTACCAACCAGGTAACTTTAGATTTACTTCCCCGAAAATTGAATTCTACCTAAGGCAGGGCGACAGTAAGAAAGAATTAACTCAATTATAATCTCATTTCGATTGGAATGAAAATTTGTCCTTGACACCGCATCGCACAGCGTCCTTTTAGCTAGCATTTACGTACTTTGTTGAATTTGCTCGTTCTTTTAGACTCATGAGTTAATAAAATGCAATTATTACTAGGAGTTACGTGCATCCCGTTCAGTGCGGTACGTAGCCTATTGCCTGAAGGTATATTTCATCCAAATTCACTTAACAAGGCATATTTAGCACAAGCAACTTCCGTTCGCCGGCCCGTCGTCACGCCAAGAACAAAGATAGGAGGAAGGTCAAATTAGGATATGACGATGTGACGTCATTTGGAATTCCAGATTAACTAGAGTGCTGCTGCTGCTGGCTCCCCTCCTTTTTGTGAATCCCCTTGTAATGCAAATGCATGCATAAAAACGAGCCACGTACTTAACTTGACTTGGATTCAAACTCTTCAACATTTACCCATATGTGTGGGTTCTCCCCTTCACATTCTGCTGATTATTTAATCAGGGGCAACCTCAGCAGTATGAATCCAATCTGTATATTAATACAGCGTAAGGTACGTGCGCTATGGGGTTGAGGAATTAATCTCTTTGGTTTTTGGCTTACATATTGGGTACTGATATCTCATTTAATATTTGCTCCACACCACACACATTTTCCGGGTTTAGATTTAGATGAAGGATTAGCCAGCCAACTTGAAGAGTGTGAAAACACATGACAGATGATTGTGTTGGAAAATGACAGCTTTTTGACATGTCATTTTGGTGCAGAGGAGTCGTTTGTCGTTGATGTGGAGGGAGCCAGGGATGACGGATACATTTAAAATATATCAAATATCCATGCACTCAATTGGAAGAGGAATGTTTGAAATATTTAAGAAATCACACATAATTATCCGGCTTGTAAAATAAATTAAAACGAATATTTAGCAAGAGATGAGCCATTGAACTCGACATAAAAAGCATCCTCAGTTCATGTGTAGAAAGGACAAGGAAGTTACGGTGTACAGTTTGGGGGGAGTTTAGTCATTGTCCGCGTATTCTATTCTTGTAAAAATTCCATCCCATTTACCCATTGTGCCAACCTGAGTGGTTAGTAGTCATACTCGAAGGGACGGATTTCTTTCCCTTCTTCCCAACCGTATTGTAACATTGTTAAGGCACCTCTTTCTTATTATTAGATGGACTACACAGTGGCTGCTGCACTATGCTAAAGGTCCCCTTGTAAAGTAAAGGGAGCAAAAAATGATTGGAGTAAACTTAATGTTGCCGGACTGACATTTTTCTTGCGTTGACGTTGACACCACATAGTATGACAATAATCAACCTGCATAGGAAAAGCCGGGAAACCGAAATTATGGAATCCGGGACCAAATGAGGGTCGGAGCGGGTAGGCCATGCCATATGCCGATGCCCCGAAAGGAAGTAAAAGTGGTATTGGTTGGAGGGGAGAACTCGCACATGTTCATCGACCCAAGTTGGCAACGCGCCTTTACTTATTACCTACTTTCCCTGTTTACCCGAAATCCGTTTATCCCTCCTCCTATTCTTCGCCGATGTATTACCCGTCCGGAAATGTCCGGTGTGTGCTGTGCTTGCTTCCCACCAAGACGACGACGAACTCCCTTCCCAAAAAAAAGATAATGCAAAAGCCTTTTACTACATTGGCCCTTCAGAAAAATCAATAGTCCATCAATGAATGGAATGGAAATGGGAAATGGCCTGGAGGATCACCAAGGATCAGATTTAAATGATGAGGAAGAGGGGATCCACTACTTTGATTTGAATTTATATTCAGGAGCTGACAGGGTGCGAATTTCCATGCCGGGATCACTTAAGTCTAAATTAATTGGGAAGGGTAGGGTAGATTTATTAATGTTATTATTCGCTGAAGCAAGGAATGGAGTGCTATGTTAAATAGTGTATGGTAGGAAATGGCCGGCACACGGCGAGGAGGAAGCAAAATGTTTTGTAAATAATTTTATTAAGAACAACTAAACAAATTAATACCAGTTTTTAACTTTAATAAGAAAAGGGGTGACCTCTGAACTGTCATGGGTGGAATAAGTGTTCAATTTGATAGTAAATTGACAGAAACGGGTTTCCAGTTTCATTTGCAGTGTTGTGTAATGCTGAAGTGGAATTGATTGTTTTGTGAAGGTCGGTTAGAGCCGTAAGGTCGTAGGTCAGGACTCAGGTGAATTTTAAGCCATTTTATTGATTTTTGATTGGCAAAAAGGCGAATACCATCAGCTTAAGCATGTGTAAATAGATTATTCAATTTGAGACGTTGCTATTTATTTCTGTATGCTATGTATGTACGAAAGGAGGCAATTGAATATTTGCAGTAAGCCCGCGAGGGAAGAAGGAAATACATAGAATGCTAATGTTGCAAAATCAAAACGGCATGTTATTGGCAACTTTCTTCCATTGTATTCCCTAATGAGTCTTTAAGTGGACCTCCTAAATTAAACACATGGACATGGTGCGGGGTCCGAATGTAATGTACTATATTTCAAGCTCCATTATATATTGCAACTTTGAAATTAAAATCCACCCTCAGGCTCTGTGCAGTCAACTCAATGGAGTCGTGATGTTGGCAATTGATATTCGATGTTCAGGATTGATATTTAGTACATTAGGTGATGTTCGTTCGTGATGGATTTTTTTTATGATGAATAAGGAAATGCCAGGCCAAGTTATGAGTAGGAGGAGCAAGGCTAACTTGCTGATGAAACTAATCTACAATACAAATTACAAAATATTGAAATTGAGGAACATATATTTAAGGATATTTTTTAATTCAAATATCAATTGCATGTTAAATATTCAAAAGTTAATTGCATGTTAAATATTCAAATTACTTAATGGTTCAACCATTAAAATCCAATTAGTTGCAAGTTACACATTTTTGTACAATTCCGTAATTTGTTTTCCCCCACAAAAGCCCCACTCTACGAATCATATGAAATGACGGAGACCCAGCAGAAATGAATACAAATAATGACGTAAGGGGGGAATGAAGCAATTGGTCGGTTAGTTTGTCGACATAAGGAGTTGTTCCATTGTTGGGGATCCCTTTGGATTTTAAAATGTAAAGTAGTGGAGTCGTCGTCGTCGTACTGTATACCCATTTGGTCCCGTTCAATAATAATGGATGGTCTCGAAGGAAAACGGGGGAACGGGGAGGGGGGGGGGGGTATCAAAGCAGGTTCAAAATCAGAGCTGATGGGGGAGGGGGGAAATCAGTGAATCGAATGAATGAGGACAGCTCAGCAGGAATTAAGTGAGCGTACGTTCGTCCTTTACCTTACTTGGATGAATAGATGAGATCCCGAAGCTGTGGTTTGGCTTGTAGATATAACATATGTACAATTGTAGTAAGTAAGTTGTATATTTCCCCCTTCAGTTAATGTTGAATTTCACTAACAGCAACAATAACAATGATGCAAACAAAATGTTAATTGACATTGTACAGTACTTTGGAAAATTAACTCGTGTTTGAGAGAGAGGGCATTGCTTTGTTGATAGGGTAAGGTATAAAGTCCTAACGCGTGCGCCTTGCGCATGTGCGGTGCGCCGTTGTTGAGTTTTAGTGAGTCAACTACTTAGCAGCTGATTTGAAACTAACCCCTCATGCTGATAAATACTAATCTTGGCTTCAGCCTTGAGCAAACTAATAAGTCAACAAGTCGCACACAAAGGCGACTGCAGCTTGGAATGAGGGAAAAGCTCAAAGGATTCTTGGGATTTTAAAGCCGTAGGAATTTAAGAAGAAGATTTAGGATTTAGGATACATATGCATGGACTCAGAAGATTGAGGTTGTTTTAGTATAATTACTTCCTATTATAAAAGTGGGTGTAATTAGAAAACTTGAATGAATACGAGTTGCATTTAGGATTTTAGCATTCGTAAATTCTTTCAAGATGTAATGCAAATTGGATTAGTCGTTTTGCTGTGCTCTTCAAGTGTCATGCATGCGTGAATGGCTCTAATGCTTAAAATTAGTGGTTGGATTAGTATGAGTAAACGAGGGGTTTAAGGATGGATGTTGGTGGTCAAAAGCTGTTGATATGATAATATTGTAGTTATTATGAGAGGTTCTGTTTAAACAAAGTCATCCTCATTCCCATGCCTTAAACTTAAGGAACAATTGTTTTGAACTGAAGGAGCCCGGGCCAAGACCATGTAGTAGGTTGGTTCTTACAATTCCTTAAATCCCCCAAGTGTGGAGTTGTAATGTGTGTGTGTGAAGACTAGACGGAGGACGGGGCGAGGGTCCATTAAATAATACAACCGCTTTTGGATTGCAATGCATTCCGTTTCATTCTCTTCTCCACGAGCAAACCCCTCAACTCCCTGCGATACATTAGGTAATAAGTTAACTATGTTGTAGTGTTGGAAGACAGCAAGGTCATTGGCAGAGTTTTCTTGGAGATAATGGAACTTTGGATTTGAGTTGCGTTGCCCTGCTGTGTGTGTACTATGTACGTAACGTGTATTGGCGCTGGTGTTTCATTGCATTATAAGGTTGGGACGCTCAGTTTCAGTCCACTGGACGAGCTATGGTATGCGTGTTGTAATAAAATAGAGGTGTGGGATGGATGGACTGGATCTAATCAAGGATGGATTCAGTTGTTAAACAAAGGGTAGAAAAAATATCCACTGGAATTCATAACAAATTAATATACAAAGCCTTGAGTGAATAGTATAGGTTATGATACTTTCAGAATGGAAAGATTTAATTTGTTTATTAATTGGAATGATGAAATGTAATTAATTAATTCGAAATTGGTTTGAATTAATCATCTTTATAATTTGCATCAAACAATCAAAATAATTTGGCGGTGAATTAGATTAAATCACATAAAGCCGATCTTTGATCTCCACCTCTAAAGGCTTCAAACAGAATCCCATCCCCATCATACATCAGACTACAATACTACCGGCACCTGGAGGCTACTTACCCTGAAATGTCTATGCCTGTATGATTGTACTGGTGAAGAGGATCCCCCAAAAAAGTTGAAGCAAGCATTTGTATTGTAATCTTATCGAGGAATGAGCATGGACGCATAACATACTACATCCATACGCGTTATATCATGAGTCAGGGAACGAATGCGAAGCCTTTGTTACACCAAATGAAATTTGAGGGTAGAAAAGATGCAGATGCTCTGCGCTTGAGCCCCTCATTCGCCGCTGGATGGCAAGTGTGCACAATTCCATTCCATCTGACAAGGAGCCAAGTGTGTGAATGCCTTCTTCTTGAAGGGAAGGAAGAACTATGTCATAGATGGCTATGACCTCGAGGGGTGGACATGCGGGATCACAAGCACAGGTAGTTGAAGTTGCAAGGATAATGTCATCCCCAATAAGGGGAGATTATCCTTCCATGTTGTCTCTTCCTCTTAATAACCCATAGCATAGCACTTTTATTAGTGGGTGGGAGGGATTGAAGGAATTCAAGGAGGGAAATAAATACCTTCCTTTATGCGAAATCAATTGAGATAGGATTCAGGTATTCATCACCAAAATTTGATTTAAATTACAGGATGCTTTGTAGGAGTGAATGACGTAGGAGCGAGGACATCTTTTAATAGGAATCAGGGAAGTACTAAATGTTTATGCAATTTCAATAAAATGCGTATTTGGCCTATTTTAATTGCATTCCTGTAAAAAAAAAGTGTTACGAGTTGCCTTGAAAGGAAATTAATATGCAGTAGCTTCCCCTTCCGTCCTTGTTGGCAGCTATTTTTTCATACGTAACAATTACAATGTTTGTTTGTGTGTACTTTGTTTGTATTCACAATAGTAAATTAACTCTAAAAATTGGCATCCACCCCACATGTTTTGGTTCAGAACTGCGGCTGCACCACCCCAGCGGAGCAAATAGGGCTCTTCCTCCTTGAATGTGCGTTTGGCCGGCCCCGATCCTCCTAATATTTTACGATGCATTTCTGGTGATTAACTTCAGATTAGGTGTGTCATTAAAAGTTGACTAAAGACACGGCCCCACTGCGAGTCCCCAGTGTTGAAGTGAATATAGAGAGACCTTTTAAGTGTCACCTTACCTTTGTTACTGTGAAGTATTTCCTATGTTACAGTCACATATACCATAAAGTTAGTTCTCAACATGCAATGTATTTATTATGGATTTGTACATCCAATGTTGCCCTGCACCCAGAACGACGTAATCGGAATTTGTTAATACAAATGCTGTTGAGCTAACCTCATGTTATGTAGCAAATAGCAAAATCCACGTTGAGATAAACTAATGGTAAGTTCAATTGGTTCAATATATTCAGAAGCATACAGTGGAAGGAATAAATGCACGAAGCACGAGTGGTTGATAAAATGGAAATGAGTATTTGTACACGTAGTCCCTCACAGTACAGCCTCCGTGCTTTATTTAATTACGTTCGTTCGGCTATAGCTATATTATGTGGTGTATTCATCCTTATACAGCTGGTGTTTTACGTATACTTTGTAGCGTGTGCATGTATTGGAAGTGGGGACGATTTGCCTGAGTGTCGAATACAGTTTTAAATCCAACAGAACAGAAAAAAAAAACGAAACACTGGGTGATGTGATGGGGATTGGATTGTGCACTCAGTGGTGTCTGCTGTGACCTCGTCATATTTTCTTGGGGTTTGTTAATGTTAAAACAGTCAGTCTTCTTTTACTTGGCCTTCCTGTAGTAGGACTATAAGGCATGAGCAAAGGCCCGGCCACGACGACACAACTTCAAAAGAAGGCAAAGGGGAAGGCAGGGGCAGATTGGCTTTTAACAAGGTTCTTTTAAAATGGAATGTCTTCCATACGTACGTAACGTACGATAAAAACCTGTAGCTGAGACTTTACTTTTACGTGTACGCACGTAACGTACACTTCCACAGTTGTCACTTTGTCAAGTTATTAGGGAACTTTACAGGGAATGAATGTTGGGTTTTGGGTTACTTTCTTGACTAATTGTATTTCGGGAGGAGGGTGTGCATTACCGGTACGGTAGGATAGGCTGGAGTTCATGTAATACCAGAAGCATTTGAGCATTGCACTGGCATTGGGAATCTTGTATTTTTCATTCAACATTTTAAGGTCAAAATGTCATATTTATGCCATGTACTAATGTTATGTTCTGTTTGGCATAATGAAATTCTCTTGATCTTACGTACGCAGTATGCTGTGTATCACGTTAATTTTGAGGTCAATGGCCCCTGACTGACTGCTCTATGTTATGCTCTATGGCTTTGGCTGCATGCAGCATCTCTACTGTACCACCCACAATTGAATTAGTAATGAAAATAGTAAATCCCTCATCCGAAAAAAACTTCCCCTTTTAAGGAACTCATCTTATCATGGGATTCCCCCTTTTCGGGGAGAAAACGAAGCAAGAGCTTAATCTAAATTTCCCTCAAGAAGGGTGGGGGGGATTTCCCGATTTCCTCCCTTCAATGACACCCGCACGGTCTCCCAGTGGTGTGTGGATTTCCTGGGCATACTGTTAGTGTTGGGAACACCAAGTTGTGAAGTTGTTTCTTAGAAGAATAAAATATTAGGGTATCGATTGCTCCTCTGAGAGGGTAAATATTTCTTGCCTGCCTAGCCTGAACAACCCGCTGGAAAGATTTTCCCCTTCCACCTAAAACCACTGGCTCCGGGTCTCCCTTCTCTTGCGCTTGGGACTTTCAGCCGCATTTACGTTATGTACTTTTGGAGTGTGAATCAACTCCAATGACTCGTTCATAGGATACAGGAATATGGTATGGGCCAGATCATACTCATAGTTTTCCCTTAAAAAATCTCTCAAGTAATACGAATAAGCAAGAAAAAGGGATATGATGAGGCAAGGCAAGGCAGAGATGTAAAGCCTACATGTGTCTACCTTGCTTTTATTTATAAAAGGGTTTACGTCATTTATCTCTCCTCTCCTTCTTTTTTTCACCACCACTACTACTACTGTACTTTGTCGTCGTTTTGGTCCTTCTTGTATGTACGTCCCCTTCTTCCATGGGATTGAGTAGAGGGGAGGTAGGTTATCAATGCAAAATGTACTAACCTGCCGTGCTTTTGCAAAATTTACAGTACCCTCTCCATGTCGTCGTACTATTACCTATTCATCGCCATGCGTTTCCTTACCTCGTATTTTGCACATGCAATATTTGACAAGTGGCTTGGCTGCTATGTGGAGGTGCTTGTAGTGAAAAGGGTTTGGATTGGAAAGTTTTGAAACAAATCCAATGGCACACGGCACTGAGGCACAAAATGTATGTATGTGTATGCATAATCGTATTGGTAACGGAGGAATGGCTTTGCAAACATTAATTGGGTCAGTCGTCGTGAGTCGAGTGTGGAATTGGGTACGGAAGTAGGTATTTACAAAGACTCCGCATTTTGAAAAAAATGTAAACTTGTGTGTTTTAACATTTATAAATTAAATTATAAATATATACAATTCTGGGTTAGGTAGATATGGAATTTTTTGAGTGGCATGAAGGATGAGGGGTTGAACAAGGGGATGGGTTAAAGCCTGGAGTGTTTTGATTTGTGAGTGTGATTAGGATTTTTTTTTCTCCCCGGTAAGTGTAAGTGGGGCCCTACAGGTGATATCCGATGAAGTGGAGAAGGGAAGGGAAATGTAGGGTTGGGAAATAGGGGGGAAATGTAATGGTTGTGTGTATATGAGGAAAGAGGATGAGTCTCCCGTAGAAGTCACTATGGCTGTAAGGTAGACCTAATTTAATAATCTGATTTAATTATTAGATCTGTCATACCTACATTTATTATCCGATTAGGGACTCATGTGTTCAACGCACTACACACAGTACTCTACTCGTATTATTTTGTCCTGCCAAGTACTGCTGTTTGAGTGTTTAGTTCAAGTGCGAAGGATAGCCGAGAAATAGGAACAATGCGAATGAGTCAAAAGGTATGACCAATTTTGTGACTGTGACAAGGAATTTAATGCGGCTACGGCCACGGTTACTATTCATTTCCACGCGGATCCACTCACTCTACTCAGATGTGTGAGCTGGCTCAGAACGAGGCACGAGTTATTTTTGAGACGAGTTAAGTTCTTAAACCTTTGAATAAGTCCCGAGAATGTGTAAAATTGGACAGGAGGATCTGAATTTGTAACACCTTACCTTGCGGCAACGGTTTATTCAGTTCAGTTAGAATCACGATTCATTTTTTATGATTAATCCCTCCCTGAGTTAGCCATCCCGCACCCTACCCGTTCGGCGTTCATCTCTCTTTTTTTTGCATTTGCAAATTGCATTCCCCTCGATTCACTATCAACACTCGAACACAAAAGTAGAGATTTTGCACGTGGCGTCGTCGTCGTGGCATGGCCTGGTATATTAAAAATTGTCTGTCATAAGATTGCCTCCATTCATAACACAGCAAGGAAGCACCTGACTTTTACGTGGGTTTTGGCATTTTCCGCGGATTTGAAATATGGACTCTGGACTGAAGGGGGAATGAGATCCCTGTTTAACAAAAGCGCTTTAAAACAGGTCGCGGCGGCATACACATTACGATGTACAACGACGATGGAGCAAACAGAACGTTCCTGGAAAGTTTCACCGCCTTTCAACCTTCCCCGGTGAGTCTCCAGGGGGATTCATGGGCTTGAATCCTCCAAAGTCCTCTCTCCCCCCCAAAAACCTTTCCTCCTCGGATTTCCTCTATTCCTAAACTCCCCGCAAAACTCCTCCTGAATTTCACTCGATCTCGACCCTACGGCTTTGCTTTAGTGGGGGGCGACAGTACGTACGAACTTTGTAGTGGATGGACTGGAGTATTTAGGACCTCCGAGTTTTGTGGAGGGGTGATGATGATAAACGGGACGGAATCGATTTTTATCTTAATTTTTTGAGTCAAAGGGGATGATGAAAGGGATTTAGGGAACAGGAAAGTAAAAAGTAAAAGCAAAGTGTCAAAAATATGTGCAGATGAAGGGATTTGACCGCTAGGAAGGAATTTGAGGTCAACCAAAGGAGGATTTGTTTATAAAAGTATGTATGTATGATGAGTAATGGAAGGGTAAAGTTTGAAAATAGCTGATGCGCATTAGACAGATTGGATTGGATTGGATTGGGTTGCTTTTGATTGCAGAAGTTGAGGATGCATTGGTGGACGGGGTATCACTCCCAAAGTGATAAGAAAAGGCTTGAGGTTTTACACATAACATAGACAAGGACCGGGAGTCTCAGGGCTATGTACGTGTAGCTTGTGTTTGTGAAGGCTCTGACTGCGACTACGACTACAAAACTGAGAATTTTCTAGGCTGGTGCGGGTAGTGGAGTGAAATTACTGGAGGGAATGGAGGATGAGGGAATGGAATGAATTCCCTCAGCCCCATCAAGTGAATCAAGGAAGAAGATTTTCATGGAAATTCCTTATTTTGTACCCAGTCCTGCTGCGTCGGTAAGGAGAAAAAAAGAGGAAAGGGATCCCTGAGTTTTGTTTAAATAGGTAAAGGAATAGTGGTAGTTGGAGAATCTTTGCCAAAAACAGTTTGTAAAGTATGCCAGAAAAACAAAACATGATTTGGTTTGGTAAGCCGCTTCGCACTAACAAACTAGGGCAGGGCGCGGATAGTTTTTGGGGAGTCAGAAAGGGGAAATATGTCTAATTTTAAAGGGAGTTGGCGGATTGATATTTTTGGGTGAACATCTTGTGTTTCGGAGAAGAACTGTTTTCCGGAGATCTGGATTCCCTCCGTGTCTCCTTAATTGCAGGAATAAAGTGTGGACCGGAATACACCCTGGGGGGTTTTACACGACAGATATTGAATCCTTGGCATTATTTTCTTTGCTTCATTCTGCTCTCGGAAGATCTGGATTCCCTCCGTGTCTCCTTAATTGCAGGAATAAAGTGTGGACCGGAATACACCCTGGGGGGTTTTACACGACAGATATTGAATCCTTGGCATTATTTTCTTTGCTTCATTCCGCTCTCGGAGTTTATATTTGTCCATGTACAATACTGTTGAAAATGTGTACTTTTTGCACAATTCGGAACTTCGAATTTGCATTATTTGTAATCGACATTTTAACGCTGTTGACCCTATTGAGTTGGCTTTCCTGAGACTAGCAATTTTTATAGCTAATTTTCATTTTTGCTCATGTACAAAATGTGCACGGCAGATGTTTGTCTTTATTTTTGATTCTTTTTCTTATCGTTGCATTTGCTAATACTTTGCGTGCTGTTTTATGATTACTTGTGGGGAGTCCACGACGTGGCATGGTCCGACCTCGCAACACGAGTTTTTTTGCTTGTGGCTGCATTTTTATTCATCCAAAACCCAGAAATACATGTCATCGCTGTGTGTGTTTATTTGCTAAGTTTTTACGACTTTTAATTCTCATTTATGTTCTGTTCGCTGGGTTGTGAGTAATAAGGGGGAATGCGTATTTTACGCCATGTTTCTGGACTAGCTTGTTTCTCCGCTTCCTCCTGGTTGTGGATTTTGGAAGAAGTTAAAAGAGGCAATGAAATGTAATGCATTAGACGGGATTGTAGCCTTTGAATTTTTGTAAAGGAGCTTGACTTGGGCGGTACTTGAGGGGACGTCAAGTGGTGGAGTGGGGCGGTCGTTTTCCGCAACTTGTGCAATCGTTATGCGGTGGCTTGTGTTATGTAACACAATGGGATAAAATAGCCATGATTACTACAAGCCAGTGACTTAATTACAGCAATCTTGGAGTAAAGGAGCGAGGTGATTGAATAACCCGGTATTTGCTTTTTCTTGAGTATTGTCAAACAACTGTTCCAGAAAAGGTCATTGAATTGTGAGTTATGTCATTTTGATTCCAAAGATAAAAACGGCGCATACAAATTACCAATAATAAAGTCAAAGAATCGTTTCTTGTCATTTTACTACTTGAGATGGCGAAAAAAAATTGAAATTCGTTTAAAATTGACTATAGTTTTTGCACACTGGCAAATAATTATGTAGCCTGTACGATTTGTACTGTAGCATTGGCTATTCGGCCCTACCTTTACTCCTCTAGCTTACTTTTGATTGGACATATTGGGGACGTACGTGTGATTGAATGGAAAATAAATAATTTAAAGTGTCATGAGTCTCTTGAGCCATGTGTTTATTGACTCGCTCCATTGTAAAGAAGTGGGATGGGATGGAAGTTTATTAGGATAGATGGGTTTTCCGGGAAAGGTGTGTAGTAGGATGGCAAAATGGTTTGGGATGAATTAGGAGGAAGCGTGGCAGCCAGCTTCTTTGTCTTAACCCTTCCCAGTCACCCCCAGCGTCTTGAGGGATTGAACTCGAGAAGTGAAAAGTGACAGTTTTACTATACACAAGGACTTCTGGCTCAGCCGGTGGAGTTGAAGTTGGAGAAATTTTGGCACGTACAACTCTCCTTTGCCCTGTTGGCGCCGTGGCGTGTACGGCGCGTTCTCGACAAGTCAACAAAGACAATAGATAGGGTGAGGGACGGAGTCGACTAACGTACGTACGTACGTACGACACTTTATCCCGGGAATTGTCCTTTTACGAGTGACTTTATAGTTTGGAGGAGGGAAGGAAGGGAAAGTTGGGTTTAATTCATTTTAGAGGACGAAACACCAACGGGTTCGTCGTGGATAATGATGGATGGGGTTTGGCAGCCAGGGACAAAGTTTTAAAAGCACAGCACTACAATTTCAGCACTGTTTGGAAAGGGAAATGCTTTCGGGAAATATTACGGTACGGGTGAAGGAAGTTTCTGGAATTCTGGAAATTGGATGAATCTGGAAATCCGTCGCTGGGTTCGGGTTTCGGAGAAACTCCAATGCAATGCGGGTTGCCTTTCATGCAATGCGAGTGGGAATTTAATCTGAGATCTTGAATTCCTGGTAGTCAAGAACAATGCAATGCACTTGAAGATTTGTTTTTATGATTAGGCAATTAACGTGCAAGGAGCATGTGCATAGGTACAGAAAATTTATGGTGATTTTTCTTGATTTTATATTGGATTTCTTGGAAATGGGAAAGCACAATCTTAGTAATGGTTAGGGTTTCAAAATCCGAGGCGTAGGGCGGATGATGTGTTGGGAAGAACATAAGGTGCTGGGTGTGGGAAGTCTTTGACCCGAGCGGATACTTGGAATTCGGGACTTTCTCCTGGCCTGGCCCTGGCCCATCCTGCTCCTAGTGGGCTCTGAGCTGTGGCATTGGAGAAATGTTTCGGGGGGATTCTGGTGGCTGTCATTGTAACTCAGTCGGTGGTTCGACCCACATTAGAGGTTAGGTTTTGGTGATTCACTTTTCCTCGTACTTGTAGCAGTGGACTCCGCCTTTTCTCGCACCATCCTTCTGTGATAATTTGAAAATAGGTGCTGCGATGCCAAATCGTCGCAAGTAAAATTGTTCCGAGAAAATTAAAAATTTATACTTTCACCTGAGGGATTTAAGATTTTCTAAATAAACGCAAATGTAGGTTTTTGTTTCCTGGAATTCTGAAGGATTTCATAGTCGATAAATTTTGGCGGCAAACAACTAAACACTTAAACCCAATGGTAATGGTAGACTGATTTTCCAGTTCGCGGCTAAACTATTTACAAATGTGGATCCAGTTCTGCGACTCGAAGGATTTTTGAGCCGCGGCGTGCCATACGGCTGCCCCACACGTAATTCCCCCTTCAAACGTGCTGTTTGTCCTGTGCAAGGCAACAGCACATACGGTTGGATGGACCGGGTGGATTCGGTTGGGTCGGAACCCGTTCCATGTCCGATTTCATTCTGATTCACACTTCCCGCCATGCCATACCCTGGTCCCCAGTACGAAGTATATTTTAAGTACGTGTGGAGTCCATCCTTCCCCTTTCCCCCTTGTAGTAGTAAATCTAATGCCGCCTTGGCTTTTATCCCACGGACCAAGGCTTTTTGACGCCACGCCACGTGGTAATTGCTCCCCATGCATTTGCATGTATGTCAGTGATGGTGCTAACTGCTAACCGTACAGATTTTGCATTTGCGGCGTGTACTTTGTCGAATTTAAATATTGAGGGCAGATATTTTTATTTAAATCAAAATTTGGTGGGGATTTTAAAAATTAGCTTTAAAATGTCTGTGAAGCTGAGGACAAAGAAAGGATTGGATTTTTTTTTAGGAGTTCAGGGATCAGCGCAGCGCGGCGCAGCTCCTATACATTACTGGCACAGAGAAAGGGGATGCAAAGGAAATTCGACCGTCAAAGTTTTAAGTTTAATACAACTTTGGACTGCATGATTCTCCCCTAACCCTAGCTAGCTAGCCCTAGCCCAACTCCTCCGCTTTATTCGTCGGATCTTCTCCCATCCTTTCCTTTCGGCCTTTCGAGTCGCTTTAACTTGAGATCCGTCGCTAGGAAGAGAAGTGGAAGTAGTCGGAGTCGAAGTCGCAAGGAGTCAAAGTATTTCACTATGGATATGTAGTATGTGTGTGTGGGTGCCTTTGGCTTCGCTATTCGCTTTCACCATTCGCAGGAAAAGTTCGTGTGTGTGAGTATGGCAGGCAGTGGCAGGAGAAGGAAAGCATAAGAACGATAGTTAGGTGCCCATGGCAACGAGTCACTTTCACTTTGATCATATCAATCCTCTTTTCCGCCTAGGTTCATTGTCAGCAAGGCTTGGAACCTACACCTAATACGTGGCAACCCCCAGTGGGCACCCGCCAATCCTTCAAATGCTTTAAGGCCCCCTGATTATACTTGGGTATGGGTTGGGAGAGGGAAGGGGGAAGTTAAACGGTTTTTGTAATGTATGGAATTTGGCAAAGAAAAAGTGTTTAATTTCCTGCTTTGGTATGACAATGGCAAATTATCCACATCCAATTTACTAATTTTGTGGTACGTAGTCGTGGGATTGGAGGATAAAATCTTGAGATGCTGTGGGTGTATCAGGATGAGGGATCTTACGCGACTCCCGGAATGAAATGACTTCTGGGTGGAAAGGGGAATCAGATTTCAGGGTGGAATTAGGGTGTGAAGATTCCCTTTGGCTTCGGAGGCTTTTGAGTGTGTGGAGTTTATTTGGGGTTGTAATAATTAATGGTGGAGGCGGGCCCTTTCATTTCACACGGGGGTATAAAATGGATGGATGGGAATGGGAAATTGTAATGATGACGAAGCTGAGGGAAGTCAAAGACTCCTCGGAATCAATTATGGGTACGCTATGGTTTTAGGCGAAATGACATTGTTGACTTGAAGATGTGTTATATGGATGAGGATTAGCGGGGACATGGCGTGTCGAAGCACTACTATCTGTGTATGAGTAATTACTGTGAATGTGCAAGACTGTGACACGCTTTACCGTCCTAAATGCCCCTTGTATATGGGTATGCATGAGGAGAACATGATGATAATGATGATGACGTATTATCATAAATTAAAGCTCGGGAGGCTGGCACTGCCATCCTGGATTTGATGACACACATTACTATACTAGTTAGGGTTGAATATGCAATTCATATGGAATAGGGAGGATATGTGCAAATTTGAGTAAAATCTGTCGTAAACCATCAATTTAATGTCACAAAGAATTTGAGCGAAGTGTCAATTTATATCACGGTCAGGGTTAAAACTGTGCCACTATTATCCAGGTGTGGCGTTGGTGCCGTGTAGAAGAATTAATTGCTTATTGAAAGGAATTGGATGGGGTAGTTTAGTAATGGTAATCCCTAGAGACCTTGATTGATGCTTGCTACCATATAATTTATAATATCCCATTTAATTCCATAAATGAATGACGAAGTACGGACTACACTTTACGTACAACTTATTATTTATTCCGTTTAGTGTTTAATGAAAGGAAAATGCCGCCACCCCTCCCGCCTGACTGCTCTTTATCGGATAAAGTTTCTATTGATTTATTTTACGGCCTTGACCGATGGTGGTTGATTTTCTAGTTCTGGCCGGCCTGTGCGTACTTGTACACGTTACATGAACTTGCCGTGTCATAAATAATAGTCGCACATGTAGCGTTTAGTAGTACTTGGAGGTGTTGTCTTCAGCCGAGTCGTTTTTATGTGCTTCGTGCATATGGTGGCGGAGGGAGAAAAATCCCATCGTAAAATTTTCTGGAGAACCTGGTTAGAACCCTATTTGACTTTAGTGTCTTGGAGGTTGATGGCTGTAATTAATACACAATGTGTACTGTCCTGTCATTGTGCAAGGGTTTGCAAGGAGGAGGATTTGCTTTTTTTAATTAAGCGGGTTAAAAAATTCAAACGTAATTACCACTCTCTTGATTTTTGTGGCTTGAGAAAAAAAATGCATGATTTGGCTGAGTAAATTTTGAAAGGCGTCAAATATGCTAATCATAGTCGCAAATAAATATCCTTCTCCTACCCGAACATTCCCAAAGATGGGTTGGCCCGTTGAATTTATTTCCAACTCTGTGCCTCTCGGCACACGGCTCCCGGGCTTTCAAGTAGATGAGTTTGTCCTAAGTGTCTTCCACCCTTTCAAATCAACATCTCCTTATTTGCCTTTGCGATGATAACCATGGATAGACAGGCGGAGGAGTTGGAGGAGAGGAGACGGGAGACCGAGAAAGGAGTTGGGCTTTAATGTGGTTCTCAGAACCGAGAAACTGGGAGGGAAGGCTTAAAGCTTACCCAGCCAAAGCACTCCTCAACCAAAAAGGAAGGAAGGCAAGAAAATCTTTTGAAGATGTGATGTAGCCGTTCATCCTGGGAAAGATGCTTATTACCTGCTGGCTCCTGGAGTACAAGTGCACTGAATGCTAAACGCGTGCTCGTCACGTGGAGGGAGTCAAAGTCAAAGTAGGGAAAGAAAAAAAAAACTCCTCTTTTCGAGTTGGAAAGTTTATGAAGGAAGAAAGGCGGGTTTTTGTGCGGAAAAGGATGGGAACTGACCTTAAAAGAAAAAGAAACTTAATTTCAAACCACTAATTTCCCATTTTAAGGTAGAAACCTTAGCATAACAAGGAATTTCAGTAGAAAAGCTATTTCTTATTTGTAAAACTCCAAGCTAGCTTGAAGTTTCACTCAAAATCCGAAGGGTTTTCTTCTGAGATTCTAATCCGTCCAACTGAGCTTTTGATTTGTCGGGTTTAACATTACTCCAAAACATGGGAATGTGGGTACGTAATTCTGCCACAAATCCACGTACCGATCCATTAATACGCTGGGATTGGCCTTGCTAAAATTAAAACTAAGAATTGAAGCTCCCAGGCCTTGTCTTTAGAATTAGTTTACCCTTGCCCTGCCGAACTAGATCCCATTTGTGTTTTTGTAGTGCAGTAACGGATGGAGAATGCCAGAAAAAAAACTTATTTGGAATCTCGTCAACGAGTTGGAGGCAGGCATGAGGCTGAAGCTAAAGAGGATCTGGTCTTTTGGCCGCACGTAGCTAGGATCCCAGTTAAAGACTTCACGCCTTCGCACTCTTTTACAACATGTTCGTCTGTTTCTTGTCCCCGTACTTTATCTTTGTGGGGATGGCATGCATGGATTTATCCTTCCTTTCATGAGAAAATGTATTTGCTACACCTTCTAAAACACGGGGAAGTTTTTTTGGGGGGAAATCTGTATGGCACGGAGTGTGGAATAGAAGAGAAAATGGCAGGGCATTTGGAGACCCGACGCGGCGTCCCTCTCCGCGCCATTTTGTATGTAAGTATTGAGCGAATGGAACGTGAGCGAGCAAAGCTCCCGAACTTCCGTCTTTGCACCCAAGGTGGATTTTATTCCAGGGAACTGGAAGGCAAGAGGAAATTTCGATACGGCTTGGCCTGGAGTTAATTTTTATACCCACTGCCCGCCCTGCTTTGCCTGCATAACATACATACCGTTGGCGATAGCTTTTGCCAGGTTGGGTTTGGGTCGAGTCCGTGTTTAATAATTTATTATTAAGTTCGGACTTGGGGCGGTCGTCGTATCGGATCATGCAAGGTACTACTGCTTGCCGGCTGGTTGCTTGCCCGGGTATTTATGGGGAAAGCCCGTCGTTGTAGTGGTGCACTTGGAAATGTGAATGTGATGCATTTCATTGCTTGGCAAACACGATCGCCTTCACGCACGGAAGGGTTTTTTGTCCTGGAGAAAGCCGGCGAAAATTGACTTTAACTCACTGGAGAAAAATTAAGTAACTGGTGGAGTACCACAAAGTATGCATGCAGCTTTAAGAAAAAGGTGAATGTAAGGCAAGGAGAGAATGTGAATGAAGGAAAAGGAAATTATTAGCCGTCGTCGTGGATTACAGGGGAAGGGTAGGCTGTGGTACGAGGAATTCCCATCGGAATACGATGGATCCGGGGGAACATACATTACCCATACATATTGTGTTATTTACAATTATGTGTGGACTACACTGATTTGATTTCTGGGTCTGATAAATATTTTTATATTCTTTTCAGGGAGATCCGTAAGTGGTGGGGGAGACACAAGGGTGATCGATGGTGAATCAATAAAGGAAAACCAACGCCACGTTAAAACTAAAGGAGAAGGGGACAAGGATTGGAGGACTTTTGGACCTTCCGTGGAAGATGTACTAGCTGAGGGTTCAGAAGTGAAGGACACCCCCACGGAATGAATTTGTATCCGAAATAAAATTCGGGACTCATTTTGGTCGTGCAAGTGCCGTTTTCAGTCTGAAGGGAGGGAGAATGAGTGAATCAGAGGGAATGGGGGCTGGCGGACAGCCGACGACGACTACGGAGACACCAGAATTTTTTGCTCCAACTGATGGGGAAGATTTAGTCGTCCGACCCGAAAATAACCCTGGGTCGTCTGGAACAATATCCGAGGGAATAATCCTCACAGGGGAAGAAAAATCATCCAACGGTGGTGATTCAGAACAAGGAAGTACTTCGGTGGATATTCATAATGGGCAGGAAACCGAAAGTGTGGGTGTTGATGAAGGTTCCTCGGAACCTGACCCCGAACCTCAACCCATCAAGCAATCACAAGAAATTGACCAGGACTACTCAACCGCTAATGGGCTCCTCATTAGCTCAAACGAATCCCCTTCAAAACAGGCCGAGGAAATCCACGCTAATAAATCCGCAACTATTCCAAATGGAAATGAGAAAAATGAGTTCATTCTGATGGCTGATCGAGTGGAGGAGTGCCCTGGATCCAGGAAAATGCAAACCCCGCTTGACTTCCTGGAGCGGATGAGCCAATGCCATGAGATCCGGACCACTGAGAATGATTCCGAACACCACAGTCTTCAAAACGAATTCCCCCATTCGAATGAACATTTTATTCGTAAACTCGGAGTCGAAGGAATTAGTGGAGCCTATCTAAAGGTGGTCGAGGAGGACACGGAAACCACTCTGACGCTCCCCGAAGTGGCACTTTGCTCCGTGCCTAATGATCCGGGCGGGACTTCAGCCACTTCGTTAACTGCTGCTAATTCAGGGGGTTTACCGGCCGTCGTCGTCAACGGCCACTCCAGCAGCCTCACACTTTCTGATGCAGAGGCAGAAGCACAGATTGAGTCTTTTGCTTCTGAAGCGGCTGCTGCTGTTCTTGAATGGGAAACAAAATATCAGGAGGCTGAAAGAATGCATTCAAATCCACCGAGGATCCTTGGGGAAGTCAGTGGTGGGCCCTTTGATGGGGTACAAGGTGCTAATGGGGAGGAAGAGAGTCCGGGTTCCAGTAGAATCCCGCCACATTCACCACAGCTGGGCCTTCGACCCACGAGGAGTTTACTGAAGCGGCGGAGGACATCGGAGGTGGAGTCGGGCCTGGAGGAATGCACTCCAGCCAAGAAGAAACGCTCGATTACATTTGATGGGGTGACGGTCTTTTACTTTCCACGGGCTCAAGGCTTCACCTGTGTTCCGTCTCAGGTAAAAGATTTATTAAGTTTATTTGGTTTTGTTTGTGAATTGACACTACGTAGAAGCGGATTTCTAAATAGAGGGAAATGCCGCTTGGACGGAAGATAGAGCGGAGGGCCTTCGTTGTTTAGCGTGGAATTCTGGGCTAGCTATCAGCTAGCCCTGAGAATGAGATAAAGAATATTGCGTTTTGTAAGAGTTAGGAATCGAGCGAAGCGTATTTGTTCACTTTGTTGTGTCAAAGTTAGATTGTACAACGGCAAGCTGGTCATGCCAAACCAAGCTTCTGGAATCCAAGTGATCAATAGAAGAGTTTGTGGGTTCATGTCCAGACGGTTGACTGGCGTGACTTGGATTTTACTATCTATGGATAGCATAGCAGATTTCATTTGAGCAGTGTTAAGGAGACAAATCCTAATCCAATTTGTCGCATGTCACAATGGAAATTTTGAAATTTATGTGAAATGGCACAAGCTAGGAATGACATCTAGCAAATTCATGTTAAAAATTATTTTAGTGCACATTTTGAATTCCCTTCTTTTCTTTTCTTGCAGGGTGGATCAACACTTGGGATGAGTCCACAACACTCATTTTCCAAAAAGTTTTCACTCCAAGAGCACGCATCCGAGCAGCGAAGGATCCACAAACAAATGCTCTTACGAATTCGTCAACAACAACAGCAACAACTCCAACAGCAGCAACAACAATCCCAACCACAGCAATCAGCACAGGTCCAAGGCATAGCTACGCCACAACAACCATCAGCTCAAGGGCAGCAACAATCCACCCCCGCTCTCCAACTCCACAGCCTTCAACAAGGAGAGGAATCATCCGTCGATCTTGGCGGTGAAGATGAGATTAATTCAAGCGCTCACGTGGATACATCAGGCCCAACCGGTGGCCCACAGAGTGACGGAGAGGATTCCGACAGCCACGAGGAAGAGAGTGATTCGGATTTGGACGTGGATCTGGACACATACTACTTCCTTCAACCAGTCCCAACTCGTCAGCGGCGAATCCTCCTCCGAGAATCCGGAGTACGGAAAATAGATTCCTATGAAAAGGAAGAGTGCCGGGACATTCGAACTTCCCGAGAATTTTGTGGCTGTGCTTGCAAGGTATGCACGGGTTAAATTCTTTGCAATGAATGTTTTACTGTATTTTTATATGTAATTGTGATAATTTTTTTAATTTTGTTTTTCCAGTCTTACTGTGATCCAGACTCATGTTCTTGTGCTCAGGCGGGAATCAAGTGCCAGGTAAGGAAATTTGACTTACTCAATCAAGATTGATATACCAGAGCTAGGAATGAATTTAAATGCAAGTATTTGCATTCGTCATTTAATTTTGGATCGTATTTTGCAGGTGGATCGACTCAGCTTCCCATGCGGTTGTAACAGGGACGGATGTCAGGTAATAGAAATTAGTTAATTGGGTAGTTATGCTGGATTAATGCTTCATGTCCGAAATTTTGTTGAATTGCAGAATCAAAATGGACGGGTAGAATTCAACCCAATCCGAGTGAGAACACATTTCATTCACACGTTGATGCGGATTGAGCTAGAGAAGAAAAGCGAACAGGTGAGTAATAAGGTTTTCTCAAAGTCAGTCAGCCATTTCAGCTTTCCCTTTCTCTTGAGGGGTTCAATGAAGGTGAATTTCAAATTAAAGTTCCTGGCGAAGGATTTTCCAAGGGGTCAAAGGGAAGTAAGATTATATTTTTTGAGGCAATCAATTAAAATGTTGAAATGAAACTCGGGGAATTGAGCCCAGTCCTCGTCCCGCCCCGTGCCTGAGCTTGGTCTGGCTGGATCAATTCTCTCTTTGTTTCTGGATGACTTTAATGTGATAAACGCCGTTTCCTTTGTGTCCCGAGCTTGGCTCCCTTACATCATCATTATCCGAATTCGAGTCGAATCCTTCCCTGCCCTGCATCCACCCAAAATGAACACCGATTGAGATTTATGCTTGTCTTGCATGCGAGGTGTACTGGATAGTGGTCGGCTTGATGCAGTCATTCGATTTGCTTAAATGTGCCGGTGAAGGTGGAATAAAAAACAAAGCGACATCCACCATTGACACGAATGTGCATATTCAATGTACCGGTATGGGCACGGGGTCCGGATATATTTGACCTCAATTTTTCTTCGATCTATGATAGTGACGTGGTGCTTAGCCCATTCAGCGACATGTCGCCTAAGTTTCTTTTTTTTTGCAGAGCCAGTACCTATTCATATTATACTGTTACATAAAATCAAGTCATCTTTTTTTTTCTTGCAGAATGGCAATGGACATTCAAGCAACGTCGCCATGCTTGCCACAGCATCTCAACGACATGCTGCTGCTGCATCTCAATCCAATTTGGCAGCTTTGAATTCTATGAATTCACTCTACAATCACACCTCTCTTCAGCAACATCATCAGATCAAACAAATTGGTTCCATGCAACAACAGTCGCAGTCAAATCATCAGCAGCAACCAACTTCCCAGCAGCAGCACTGGAACACCCAAGTGTCTCAACAGCATCAATCCCATCAAATGCACCAGCAGCAACCTCGAGCATATTTCAAGCACGCTCAGGACACCAATGGTTCCAACGCCATTGTTGGTGTGAACGGCCAACAGCAGCACTACAAGTACAATGGAACTCTTCTCCGAGATATTTCCTTCAGCGCCAGCATGGAAGTGGAGACGTGTGTGAACGCTGGGAACTACGCAAATGTGCACTACGGACAACTGCGATCCGATGTAAGTGACGGTATCAACGTCCCTGGCTCTCAAGTCGTTTACCATCCAAATGGTCATGAGGTATCAACTCGAGAGGACTCCCTTGACCTCTACTCCACATTCAGAGATGACTCCTACTCCGAAACGAGTGATGACTTTTCCAATGAGAGCGGAGAGAATCGTTTTCCTCCAGCAGTTCTCCCACCGCCAATCCCCGTTCCACCAAATCAACTCGCGTCCCTTGAAATGAGTTTCCCTGTCCAAAACGGTACTTCCAATGGGATGAATGGAGATCATCGAATGGAGACATCCTCCAGTTTAATTGGGAACCATCACCCACATGCCTATGGGAATCCTTCTGCCTACTACAACAATCACCAACAGCAGCCCCAGCAACTTCAAGCACAAGAACAACAATCCTACTTGATGCCCAATCAACAGCAGTCATATCTCCAACCCGTATTTGGGAACAGTCATGTTTATACGACGGAGTCGTCGGTTCATCAACAGTACAGCAGCGTTCCCCATCCACAAATCATGTATGCAGCCCCCAAATCCACAGAGTATTCCAATGGCTACAGTCAACCATCTTGCACATACTCAAACGGACTTATTTCCCATGACACGACGTCCGTGACCGGGGCTTCGGAGATCCCTGTGCCTGCCGCCAGTAGCTCCATGTCACACCTGTCAAACGGGACGACTGGGATCCATGAAGAAATGAATGGGGAAAGGGCCGAGACTTCCAACACATCTTACACGGATCTCAATCCAGTCACTTCCTATGCAAAACTGGAGCCCTTCTCCGACATCCTTCAAGGCGCGACACCGGCATCTGCCAAAAATGTTGTTTGCAAAAATGCATTTCAAGCCCTGCACCAATTAGTTAGTCGCGACGAGGAGGATGGACGTGGAAAGGACACTGAGGATGGTTCTAACGAAGACGACACATTCTCCGAAAACTTTGGTGAAATAATTAAGAAAACTATGGTTGAAACCGTATCCGCTTAGCCATGTATAAATTAGGGAGAAACGGTCATAGTCAACTACTAAAATGTTTTGCAGGTACAAATAATGTAAAATCTTGCAGGGGAGGAGGAACAATGCCATAATTGTATCCAATGGTGCATATGTTATGAAAAATTGTACGAGTTGCATAATTGTTACAAAGTTGCAGTTTGCAAGAGCAAGTCTTTCTCTTAGAAGTTTAGACAAATAAATGTTGCTTGGAGGAACCGCGGAGGCGGGGATCCTTGAAAATGACATTAGATAGGTAAAGTTGTTTAGGAATGTATCAATCATGTTGAAGGAAATGAATATTTGCCCGACGTAATTCACGGCACAAAAGTCTTTCACTCAACACTTTTGTAACGAACTTTGATTGTGTATATTTAGGCGGTTTTTGAATGTAGAAATGCGCTTTTTAGGTCCGCTTTTTAAAAGGACATATATTGGGCCAGATTTGTATATTTATTAGATGCCTTTTTCGTATGCTTAATGTCCTTCTGGTCCGGGGGAGTTTGTCTTAGGAATTAATTTGAACCGCCTGTCTGCACATTAACGAATGGAAGGATTTCAATATTTCCTACTTAAAGCAAACCTTTGAATACAATATTAAGGGATCCAAGGGACTCAAAAAATTGTCATCTCATTCTTTTTAGAAGAAAAACAGAAGAGTTATGGGGACTACAATGTAAAAGTTGGGCCATTATAATACTTTCTGTCGGCGGCACTTTACACAAAGACAATTCTAAGAGTTGGGGAGAAAAGAAATGTCGTCGGTGGAAAGAGTTCCAAATGTATTGATTTTCAAATCTCCTGTCTGTACGTGTGCGGAGTGTTAAAATCGTACTTAATGCTAAGGGATTCTTAATTACTACAATTACAATATTAATATCATCCATTTACTCGCCGTGCGTTCGTGCGTAGCAAGCCATTCAGACAGCCTTGTAGGATAGCCAGGTTTCCAATGCCTTCTGATAGTGTCTAGAGTTTAACGTTACCTGTAAAAAAAATCTTAATCAGTGTTACGAAGTTAGACTTAGTACCTTAAGATAATTAACCCACCTCACCTGCCTAAATAATTTCTAAGCTTTGTATGTCATGATGTCTAGCCAGGTCAAATGTCTGCCACCCAAATTCCAATCGCCATTTGTAAAAATCCAACATTAGTGCTAAGGATATAATCGAAAATGTTATTTAGCAATACTGCGCGGTCACCCAGGGGCTGTACATGTACTGCGCCTGCGTCCCGGCACCTTTGTCAAGCCAAGCATGCCGGCCATGTTGATGTCCTTAAGTATGCAAAGTGGGCATTCAATTTCATCCCAATTCGAAAGGCCTCCAATAATCCGGCAATGCTCTCCCATTGCCAAATGCCAATTAACGAGTACCTAAACCCTGGAAAAAGGGATCCTAGACGATATTCAAATATTTAATGTCGGTTAGGTTACGCATCAGCCTGGATTTGTTTGCCCAAATGTTAAGATAAAATATGATTGTCCGCGTAATGATTTTCGTCCCAATTCAAGTGCACGTGAGCCATGTGCGAGCCTGGGGTAGATACTGGCGCTTGCGTGCTGCTTTGTGACATTGGTCGACAAGAAACTATGATTCCGGTCTATAGTCGAAGGAATGGAGATTGGAAAGTTTCCAACGCAAGATATTACGCTAAGTAATGGAAGATACTTTCAAATTTGAATGATATTTAGAAAACTGAAACTTAACTTTAAGTAGTGATTATGATATTAGGCCTTTTCATGTAACTATCGCCAAGGATAGCTCCTTTTGAAGGAGATTAAATGTGTAGAGTTTTATTTGCATATGCTAAGGAAACGCATGTACATTATTATACAATTACCGAATCATCGTGCTAAATGTTTCTAGGAAAGTATTTCTTGTTCTGTGAGGATTAAGATGAAAATGCAAATTGTAATTGTAATTCAATCGGTGGAAGCTATTAGGGAAGGGAGTGGAAATACTTTACTTTAGGCAGGTCTCGTCTTGTGTCGTCCTAAGGCCATAAATGATTTACCTGATGTCGTGAGGGAAAGCGACAATTTTTCATAAATGTAATAAGTTTTTCTTTTATTACATTGAGTTCCCCAATTCGGTAGTGAAAGGAGCACTGAGAGATTGCAGCAAGTGGAAATTGTTAACGATGTTTGGATGGAATGTACTTTTTTCAGAGTGGCACTAATTTCTTTTCAAACTTCTTTACTGTGATACTAACCTTAATTGATGTTTATTTTCTTCTCCAGGACTTGCAAGCCTTAGAGTTAAATGGTCTTATCTCGCGAAGGACATTAATAATATTAAATGTGACAAGGATTTGGTAGACTTTAACATTTAAAACGATATTTTATTTTTTGACACAAAATTTTGTTTTCATTTCCAATCACACAAGTGCAAATTGTAGTCCAGAATCGTTTCCTTTAACAAGTGACTTAATTTATTACCAGACAAATAAGCCCTGAGTGCATGACCTTAAAGTTTATTTGACTAACGCTCCATGAATTTTTTAATTCCCTTATTTGCCAAAGACATTGCAGTGATGGACGGCAGCAGCGCGAAGGAATGATGATTTTCTGAAATGTTTGACACTATTTAATGGACCATCACCGGTCCGTCTGTGGAAAAACATTTGAGTGGGTGTAATTGATTATGATTAGGTTTTAGCAGTAATTGTAATTTAATCAATTAAGCATCTGTGCAGTCGAGCCATTCTACTCCCCCTCAAACCCTGTACAATCTACTCTTACTGTTGTACGTCGTACGTAACGTAAAAGTAGCACAGGAGAGTCAGCTCTACTGCATGGCGTTGTAATTAAAGCAAGTAAAATTGTACATACTTATCGTAGAACCGAATTAATAATATTATACATACAAAAACCAATTCAGCAGAACAAATAAAAACTGTTGTTTATGAAATGACGGAGTTCTTAACTATATCATTAGCATAATTGCATAGACCTAGTCCTACATGGTTTTCCTGTGTCAAGAAATAGCAAGTCCTTCTTTCCTGGTAATTTAGTTTATTTGCGTACTTGTATATTGCAGAACCTACATTTTGATCATTCAGACGTCCTCGAATATTTAAGTCAGAATTGCATCAATCGTTTTCTCGAAGATTTCTCTTTGGAATTCCAGGAATGTGGAATAATTGAGTGTGAAGTAATTAGCAACAGTTAGTTTCAGGGGTTTGCATGCCTTCAAAACCCGTCGAATGTATTTAACTTCCGGTCCTGCCCCAGATTCTTTAGCCCAAGTATGCACAAATCCCCGAGAGAGTGTCTTCAGATGCCCGGCTTCGGTCAGCCAAAATCGAATCATGGAGTTAATAAGAATTGACATCGTGGGCATTAAAACAATGTACATTGAGTTCTCTGTCAAATCCAATGTAACCGTGCAATAATTTGCAAATATAGTTAGTATAAATGCACACGAGAAACAAATCGGATGCAAATATTGGACAAGGATTGACTTGTTCATAGTCAGAGTCAGGATTGAGTAAATACGAAAAATTTGCATCGATTCCTCAAATCCAATTTTGGACTTTCTCGGATCCGAAATCCGCTCCAGCCAAAATGTTGTGCTCTCCAAGTACGCAAATTCTGTGTAAATTAGCATTACGAAAATACCGTAGATTAAGCGCACACCGCCGATGTACATCATCATGAATGGAATGCGAGTCCAATCAGACGTCCATCCCAGAATATGCGCTAGGATTTCGTAAACATACCTTCGAAATGGATCATATTTTCGAAGAAAAAGCAGAGCTGAGCTTACAGAGACGACTAATGAGGCAGGTTCCAAAATATCAAAAGAAATTTTGGTGACTGAACGTTTCTTTTGAAGTGCTTTCTTTTCCTGGTCATTTAGCAAAGCAGCTGAAAAGCATTAAGAAAACTTTGTTTTCATAAATCTGTCCCCAAGCACATATTTCTAGTATTGGAGTAAACTAAACTCAGGCAACCTACCTTGCAGAATTTTGTCCAATTTGAAGACATATGTTATTGTAGCAGACGCGGTGTATATATAAAAGTGTAGTACTAGTCCAACAGCCCCTGCGGTGCACACGACTAGCAACAGAAGCGTGTTTACCAGAACTGAATTCATCGGCAGCGCCCCGTTTAATTCGACATCAATCATTGAAGCCGCCAAACCATACATTGCGAGTACTGGGAATCCAAACGCCAGGAGCGTATTCAGAAAATAGCGAATCCTTGATGTAGTTCGTGTGAAAACTCTTTCCTTTGGATTCCAGTCAAGGGGAACAATTGCGAAGAAAGTGCAGATTCTAAATATTATGTCTATTCTTTTTATAGCTGCTTCCGGCAACATTTTGCTGCAAATTGATCGAATCGATGAAATATGAAAATACTGGACGCGTTATCTTTAAATTTCGATAATATAAGCTTTTAGCTCTATCCACTAGCCCTTTCGTCACTCATCTGACATTCAATTTTGATTCACATTGATATAGGAAATAGGATATTGAATTTCCAGTAATTTCCTTTTCCTTTGAGTTGTCCTGGAGTTTGGAATTAATTTATAATGGCCAGTAATTTGATTCCTATTTGTATTGTGTCGTACATTATATGTGCTGTGCTAACGTCATACAGTAATAGAGCTCTAAATTGTTGTGTGCATAATTTAATTTATCCAATTTCAGATATAATTTTAGATGGGCACAGGGTACTGCGTGCTGAGTGTACTATGCTAGGATTCCTGTTACTTTGTGAATACCATTAATTTGACTGCAAATCGAAGGCAACCTGGATATTTACTGGTTTTACCTGGTTCCTCATGCTCAAAAATTTTCCTCCGTCGTTGGTCATCGGAGTTTGCCGTCAATAACGACTTTGCTGACGACTTTAGAATATGTTTCTAAAATTTCAACATTGTGCACTGTTTGCACAGCTCACTCAAACCATTTAATGTTCTCATTCTTACTTGTAGCAGAAGCTTCTATGAGCGAAATGGTTGCTAGAAGTTTCTAATATTTGCATATACCATACACCTTCCAATGCACGCCCGACTAACGCTGCTGCGCATTTTGAAACTGGGCTTTTAATTTCTTTGAGTTGTTGGGCCAAAAGTAAAGCCCCATATCCAAATTCTTCAGAGATCATAAACATCTATTAATGTAAAAAACAAGTTATTGCATAGGCAGCAGTTTTCAAAGATAAAGCTTCTGAGGATGACTTTAGAGAAGCGCAAATCTACCTACCTGACCTGAAAGCTAAAGCTTCTAACAGTTATAATTCTTTTGTTTCATACGTTACTTCTATTCTATAAGTCTGTAAATAAAATAATACTCCTAAAGTGCGCTAAGACAAAAAATGTTTTTGATGAAATACCAAATGTCGGATCTAACTTTATTTGCTCAAGACATAAATAATTTTTTTATTAGCACTTGCTCCATATTTATTACAAACGGATTTTCCCAGATTGTTGGATGCAACATTCTTAAGTTATCGTATTAGGTACACGCCTACCACCCACCGCACGACGGGTTAAAAACTAAAAGGTTAAAGTTAAAATATTTATGGTGTGTATTGCACTAGACTAGAATATGCGTCGAACTCGATATACCGTACACGTGTTTAACACCTGACAAACAAACAGTGAGGCCAGAGAGAAGTGACATTACTACACTCATCAGTCAACGACTTCAAGAAACTACATCTTGTGTTTCCTCAACTTCCTAATTACTCTTTGTGAAAGTTGTAAAGGAGCAGAGTCAACTAGACTTCGTTGCAAGTTGTTCAGGAGTTGTCTTCCGTGTCAAACTTCCGTCCTTTATTTATTGTAGTCGGGCCCTCAAACTTCAGAGTACGTAATACTTGCAACTTATCCAATATTTACCACTTTAATGTAACTCCAATAATGTAGTGTATGTTTGTATTGTGTACAGTTTAGCCAACAACCTATAGTGGGCGATCACTTGACTCGGCATTTTGCCCATGTAGTAAATTTTATTAATTTTAAATAGGTATTGCTGCCTGGCTGAAGAACCGCTGGAATTGGAGACCAACAGTGCAAAGTGACTTAAATTGTTGATCACTACTCCCTGCAATTAGTTGAATGACATTGGACATGGACGGGCAAGTGGACCCTACGGAGATCGACTGGGTGCCATTTGCATTGACCCATGTTGAATTTCCCCGAGGTAAAATTGCTTATTAATTATGGATTGTTTGATTTCTCCATAATTTATCCCTTCTCGAAGCCAGTAGAATTACTGTTTAGACTCAGACATCCAAGCATGTTTGTCGCAAGCATAGAATACCGCCATAAATTGATTGGGGATTAAAAATGCTTGTAGGTAGTATAAAGTGGTGTTGAAGGAAGAGATGGTGGTAGTCGGAAACTGCTAAACTATGTAAGGGACACTACTATATAATTTACCGGCATTTCAATACAAACTCAATGATAGTAATTTTGATATTTTTACTTTGAGTAAGTTTAGGATAATCTGTAACCCTTAGATTGTGATCACTTTTTAGGGTTTATGTTTCCTCTTCCTGGTAATGTTTGTTTACCTTTCATTCTAGGCCAAGGCACTAATCTGGTTTTATTTACAGGTGATTTAATTGGGAAAATATTGGCCATTGCAAGCCTGATGCCAATGGCAGTTATCTCAGGATATGTTACTTTAATCCTGTTTCGAAGAGATCTGCACACGGTAAGTGCTTAAAATTATAATTGGTTGTGTTTATGTCTAAAATTATAATTGTAAGCTGTGTGTTTGTGTATTAACATTCCATTTCCTTTGACAGATCACATTCTTTGCGGGATTTCTGTTCAATGAATTGGTCAATATGATATTAAAATATACCATTCGACAGTCAAGACCTATGCATCGAAATGTCCAATACACCGAATTTGGTATATACATATTTTCGCTTTTTTTACTATACCGTACCTTGTAAATCAGAATTGGTGTTTTTTTGGTTATAGGAATGCCATCATCACACTCGCAGAATATGTGGTTTTTTGCCATTTACTGTGTCATGTTCGTTGTTTTCAGGTATTACATCCAATTTGAGCGCCTCATTATAATTCTCGCTGTCGAGGCTTTTATTGATGCTTAATTTTTTTATTACTTAGAATGCATAAGTTCCCAGGGAAAAACGCAATACATAATATTGTTCAGAAGCTGGGAATCATTTTTTCAGTCATCCTACTCGCCTCTCTTGTGGCCTACAGCAGGTGAGTTACACAATGCATTACATTATTTAATTCTGTGAGCCTCGCAATTACTTACCCTTCTTGCAAAATGCAAATATTTCAATTTTTTGCTAGAATATATCTACTATATCATACTTGGGCTCAAATATTATGGGGAGCACTGGCGGGAACCATTTTTGCTGCGATTTGGTTTGCCACAACACATTTGGTCCTGGCTCCAAGATTTCAGGAAATTGTCAGTTGGTGAGCTTCATTCTTTTGTTCCCTTATAGCAATTAGGGATATGTACTTCTCAAAGTCAAATTGCTTTTATATTTTCAGGCCAATCTGTGAATATTTGTTGATCCGTGACACCTCGCTGATCCCCAACATCCTTTGGTTCGAATATGCCAATGCCCGACAAGAGTCGAGGAATCGTGCCCGTAAAATGGCTTCCATGAAGTCTCAATGACCCTTGTATACTTCCTACTGCTCCAGGAAGACCAAACGAACTCAATTTGTCACTCTCAACAGCAGCTTTGAACATACAAGACGTTAGGGTGGGCGAGTGAAAATGCAAATCAAATCAATTTTCTGCAGCAATTCTCGCTAGAAAGTATTTGAAAATTAAGTACTGTTTTTGGACATGGGCAATTTAGCTTAGCGTTAGCATTTTGGTGGTTGTTTTTAAAACTATGCGTTTAATGCTATGATAAATTCGATCTCTGGCTGTGATAGAAATGTGTATTATTTTGAGTCCTATGCCCAGTTAGTGATGGTGAAATAAGTGAAATTCAATGCTTGCTTGGTGTGTGTGTCTACGCTTGTCGGTACATTATCTAGTTAGTTATACATATACTTTCAAAGTTTGACAGTTTGGGGGGAGAACCAGTCTTACGAAAATTATGGTTGTTAGTGATAAATAATTCAAGGGATGTATAATTAAGAATGGGGTGGCTACTAATATAACATCAGCAATAATTAAATGTTTGCAACTGGACTTAAATGACGATTTATTTCCTCATTACACTCATAATGTGTTCGGCAGCTTGGCTGGGACCATTAGAATTTTGAATACGAACAGAAGCGTTCGTCATTTTTTCTATCACTGCGGGATCCTCCAAAATCAAGTCAAGGGCGCTTCTCAATTCATCAAATGTAAAATTGTATGGATCCAACCGAGCACCGAACCCCATTTCCAATATCCTCTGAGCATTGTCATACTCATCGCCAAGTATAGGTAGGATTATCATTGGCTTTCCAAAATAGAAGCATTCGTTCATTGTTGCGTTTCCACCCTATCAAAATTTGCTATCTAATTTCAATTGGAATTTAATAAACGTATTGAAACACTCACGTGGCAGATTACACCGTCTACAATTGGAAGAATTTCTGTTTGAGGCAGTGATGCCTGTCCCCACATGTTTTGAGGCAAGTCATACAAATAATGGAAAGGTCCTTAGCAAATAATATCACCGTTAAACCTGACAGAAATTAGACAACTAAATGAAAGTTTACGAACCTTTTGATACGATAACTCTTATTGGCATCCTACGCAGAAAGTCCACAATTTTAGTCATGAGAGTCAAGTCTGCAGATCCAAAAGTTCCCAAAGACAAGTATACAGTTTTCCAGGCATAAAACGAAAACATTAGTTTTTGTGGGTAATCAAAACATTTTTCCGGAATTTCGAACTAAAGCATCAATGCGAATCCAGTTCTCTGGCATTGGTCTACGATCCGTATAATCAATTTCACTAGGGTATAAATACAGGTTTAAATGCGGTGAGCTGAGCATAAAATAATTTGATGGTAGCACAAGTCCTGAATTTTTGGTAAACCAACTGGAGAACATTTCCCATAATGGTTTGTAGGTCTCATTCTGGATATTAGTAAACTTTTCCCATTCCGTAGCATCACCATTTTGAATGCAGTAACCACTATTCTGAGGTGGAACATTCGTCGGGTTAATTTCCAAGGGGCTCGCTGATCTTAGACGAATCCACGGGATTCCACTATTAGAAACAAGGGCAGGTGACAACACGTAATTATCGACAACAATTAGATTTGGAGCTACACGATTCAATATTTCAGAGATTGCTGCATTACTCTCCATTATTTCCTTCACCATCCCTTGTTGAGCTTCCAATCCAAATGATTTAATTTTCTCCAGTGAAGATTGTAGAGCCACACGATTCAATATTTCAGAGATTGCTGCATTACTCTCCATTATTTCCTTCACCATCCCTTGTTGAGCTTCCAATCCAAATGATTTAATTTTCTCCAGTGAAGATTGTCTCATATTTGGTCCGATCCTTGTTACTAAATCCGTCCAGTCTTGAGAAGGATTCCCTTGGCAGGAATTTCCATTTAAGGAATAAATTTCTTCTTCAAATCCAAACTGAGTCAAACGTCCCCTCCAACTGGGATTTATAATAAATATTATACGGTAACCAAATTTCTCCTTTAATTCTGATCCGATAGCGGCACAGGCGTTGATGTGACCCCACGCATTTAGTGGAGCAAAAACAATCGTTAAATTATTAGACATTGTCAAAAATAAATGTACGTAGACTATCAAATTCTAAAAAAACAAATCCAGAGGCATGTGATGGGAGTTAAGAAACATAGTACGTAACTTATAACATTAGTCTTATGTAAATCGGTGCTAATAAAACTCCGTAGTTATGTAATTAGCGATTTTTTATTTAATTTCCATCTCAGCGAAGATCAAAAGGTTATCACCCTCACAAATTGCACTCGCATATCCTACAACTGCAACTGTCTCCCACTGCTGGGCTGCGCTGCGCACGCGGTCTAAATTAATTAACACATTTTTATCAATTATCACATTTTTGTCTCTCAAAAGCGCAATTTCAATACAGGTCGCCAACGTGGAAGAAAGCGTAAATTTGACATTGTTTAAAATTTATACGTGTACGCTTTTAAAACAATATTTCCTTTTCCTCGCAGCAAATAATAGTAAGCTAATTAATTACAATATGGCAACTGAAATGGTTCTGAAAGTATAGTGCGAAAGAGAAGCACATTTTCTCACTGCACAAATTTCGCACAAAAGTAATTGTGAACCAATTCTTTATTTAGAAAACAGTAGATGTAAAACAAAACCCTTCTAAGATCAAAGGTGAGAACCACCCGCTTGACAAAGCGTGGATCTACAGGAAGAATGAATTCTATAAATTAAAAACATCAGTCAACAAATCAAAGCCAGCTTGACGGGATTACCTACCATAATATGCAACAGGCACGAAAACAAGAGTGGTTACATTTTTCCTTAATTAAATTGTCCCTTAAAATATCAAATTCAGGTTATTCAACTTTGACGAGTTCGTAAAATAAGCATTTCAGGGCTTCTAACATTTGCTACGTTACAGAATTCTCCTTATCCTAATCCTAAGATGTATGTCTGGCTACCTATTGATTTGCACCACTTAATTTGTGTAAGCTATAAATAATTCATCGTGGGGCGCAATTGCATGTGACGTTTAAAATAGTAAATCACAGTGCCTTTTTAAAATTCAGTGTACTTGAATGAAAGATTCGATAGATGAAGGTACGATTCCTTTGTAAGGAACTTGGTGGTGAGATATGACTCTCGCCGCAAGGCATTTTAAACTAATGTATGGCATCTTATCAACAATAGTGTTTAATTTCAATGTCGACAAGTCTTCAAATGTTTTCTTGGCTTCATTGACTTCATCCAAGTGTGCACCACATTCAAGGAGGGTTTTCACTAATTCCGGCGATTTTGACTCAGCAGCAATGTGTAGGGGACATGACCCCTCGGCATCCCGAGCGTTGACGTTCCCACCGACTTCCACGAGGAATTTAACTGTCTGTAACCAAAAATAACTTTAAATAAATCTGGAAATCCCGCCCCCCCCCCCCCCAAAGTAGAACACTTGCATTCTGATTTTAGTTTACCTTTGGAGAAGGGAAGATTTTCATAGCAAATCGCCCAGCACTAGAATTTTGAGATGAAGCAATATGCAGCATGGTCCACCCGCCAGTCCCTATCGGGTTCAATTTGACCAGTTCGTATGCAGTCTGAGTCACAAAATGTACAATAAATCCTCTCATAAAACTTCAGGTGTTCCTAAATATCTTGAACGGCGTTATGGTTATGCCATTTGACTCACCTTACAAAATTTAAAATTCTCTTCACAATTCTTTTCAACTGCAAGGAGAACGCTCAAGATCTGGAGAGCAATGACCAGGAGACGATGAAAAGAAGCAATATCCTTTTGTTTTTCATCCATTCCTGACATTAGTCCCTGGCAGACTTCGACCTGATAAGGAACATACACATCAAGTTTCTTATACAATTGAAATTTGCGGTAACTTACTTCTTTGATAATCTTGCATAATATCAAGTAAGCATCGTCAAATTTGACAACTGGAACTGGATAAAACGTATTTTTCTTATCACCCAACATGAACCAAAATAGTTCAGCAAACGAGAGGAATGACCCTTGCGTCAAAGGGCTAAGTGGATCCAACCTCGTCTACAAAACGCACATAAAATTAAATAAACACTTAACTCTACACAACACAAACCAATAGCTGCTGAAGGCTTGCCTGTTGCATTCTCAGAGCATAGACCCACAAAGCAATGCAGCGATCAAATTGACCAGAATCAGCGTAAACAGCTCCACGGTAGCGAATGTAATAGGACGTATCCGGATGGGATGGCCCAAGCACTCTCTCACGAATCATAAGTGCCTACAAATTATAATTAATTGTAATCGAGAAGTTATTTTGTGCACTTCTTATTATTTGGACCAACCTGCATTCGCATTTCATCAGGTTCAGAAATTAGTTCGTTGAGTTCTTCATATGTCTCAACTTCATGGCGCCCCTCGTAGACTGAATCAGATTTTACAGGTTTCGGAAAAATCAACTTTGACTCACTGTACCTGAAAACAAAATGTAAACTCTTGTCTTAAAAAAGCTGTATGGAAACAATTTACTTGAATGGCTACCTCAAGTCCATAGCTCTCTTCCAAAATTTCCAAGCACCAAGCATATCTTTCTTATTATCAACATAAGTCGCCCCTAACAGCTCCAAAGCGTTGATTTTATCATTCATGCTGACCAGGGAGTTTATGGTGATAATATACTCCACAATATTTGCATGACCTGTCCAGGTAAACAATATTAAACATTACACGCTGTTAATCTAGAAAATTTTGAATTAAAAAATTTAATTAAAATTCGTATTGATTACCCGCAACTGACGCAGCCATTAAGGGGCTCATCCCATAATAATCAAATTCAAATTTTGCACCTTTGCTCAGTAATAATTTCATAATTGCAAGAGCACCAGACTCCGCGCAGTCATGAAGGGCCGTATTAGCTTTAATACTTTTCCTATTTAAATCGGCGCCTTTATCAATTAAATATTTGGCAATGTAGTAATGATTTTTGTAGCACGATATCATGAGGCAAGTGTGACCGTGACGATTCGCCAATTCAATATCTGCAAATATAAAATTAAATTCAGTATACACTAGTAACACAAGAATCAGATATCAACCCTTTCTTACTGGCACCGTGTTGGACAAGAAACTGAACAATTTCATAGTGACCATCATAGCAAGCAGCTCGTAATCTAAAATACAAGTTTTGCAGTCAGTCCTCTTGAAAATTGTAAAGTTTGGTACAAAATTGAAAAACTTACGGAGACGACTGAGTTTTCGTGGTTGCATTGACATTGCTGTTGTGTTGCAATAGAAGGCTGACTATGTTCAAATGACCTGCGGCAGCCGCACACCTGGATTTGTCATTCAAAACATTTTGATTAAATCAACTGAGAAAAAGCCTTCAGGGTAAGCTAGGCCCAAGAATTGGCCTTTATCACTGATTATTATGGACTCAGTTGAATGCAACGTGACTGACGACACGCGTGCCCGCGGTCGAAAGGCTTGGCTAGCCAAGAAAATCATTGCAAACCATAATTACAGAGTGCACAGTAAATATGCAAAAAGAACGTAATGACATTAACTTACCAAAGGGGTGGCGCACTTTCAATCGTTTCTCCATCAAAGACAACTGAAATATGAAAAAGTGTTAATTAGTGTTCGGTCAAAATCACCTTTCGATTTTGACCTGCCAGCTCGGCCAGGCGTTCATCTTCACACGTGGTATAATATAAAACAAACTCCGCGAACAAGTTAATTCTCAACCAAATCACCAGAATTCCTTTGTGATCAGCGGTAGCGGTACAATTATAGTTCTTGGTTAAATTTAAAAAAAAAAAAATACTATCATGCAGCCACAGTTTTCAGAAATTCTAAATTTGTCCAAAAAAAGTGGCATCAGATTAGTCAGTGAGAATTTTCTGCGGAAACCCTATGCAATATTTTACGTGCTAGCATCAATATTCTATGCATCTCATCCGAAACAAGCCAGTGATTCCGCGAAGGAAATGAGTGTTTCAGGAATACGAACGGCGACTGAATCAAAATTTAACTCACTACGTCTCGCAACCAGCCAAGCCNGAAGGAAATGAGTGTTTCAGGAATACGAACGGCGACTGAATCAAAATTTAACTCACTACGTCTCGCAACCAGCCAAGCCAAGCACTCAAATTTCAGAGGAAGGAACCCCTAGGAAAACAAACGGTGTGGAGCAATCATTTTTATTTTCAAGCTCAAGTTGAGTGAACTGATTCATAACCCAAGCATTTGCCTTGTCAGCCTCCTACCAAAATACCAAAAATGCCAGTGATCCCCAGACGCTAATGTCCCTGCCTCCCAAAAGCCACACATAGAATAGGAAGAACTTCTCCGAAACGAAACAATCTCAAATTTGGCTCCAGTCCAGCGATTTCTTCGCCGGAGAAGAAGATGAATGTATACCAATTGTTTATCATTAAGCAATAAACCTTGCCGAAATAGAATCTAGTCAACACTTCAATTTTTTTTGGAAATCCCTATGAAGCAAAACTTTGGCCTTTGGCGACGTATTTTCAGAGTTATAAAAATAAAATAAAATTTCGTCATCGAATCTGCGCAAACCCTCGCCACAAACTTGAAACCTTTCACCATGTGGCTTCCTTGAAAAACAATTTAAAAGGTTGAATGTCTCAGAATAAGGGTTCAACAACGGTTGTTTGAGTTGGATCGAGGCAAATACAAGGTGAAACTATAAATACATACAATTTATTTTGGGTGAGCCTTGGGCAGTATGCGTAAGGAGACAGAACATTCAATTCCAAATTTAATGAGCCACCAGCCAGGGTCAGAAAATGTGGCTTTATTTTGAAATATTTAAATATGAAATGCCTACTGCGTAAAATTGTCATTCTCTACCATTCGCAACAGTGACCCGGTGCATTCAATTATCAAAGTATACAAACAAACATGGTTCGGCTCAGCATAATTACATTATAATCAACTCAGATCCAGGCACGCAATGAAATATGTGCCACTGCAAATTATTATGTCATGAGCATTTTCTTTGGTAGCACTGCAAATACAAGCGCGGTACTTAAATCTGTAAGCTTTCTTAAGCAATCGGCTCGGCTTAAACTTGAAATTACGAGTTAAATCTTACCTAACTTCGTTTTGACACAGAAATTATCATAACTTTTCATGCACAAAAATTTTCTCACGGAGCTCTCACGGCATGGCTTGGCGTATCATTCAGCTTGAGGTTAGTTAACTCGTTTTCATGCAAAGGACTAGGAAAGCCAGGCAAATTAGCTGCCAACCAAGGACCAAAAGCAAAATGCTCCAGCCGTTACATTTGGATTCCAAAAATAAAATAATGCGATGGCGATGCCCACTCTATTTGCCCGTTTCAAACCAGATTAGTCTTGGCTACGCATAAAAAGAACCGTTGGTTGACCTCACTTTCATATGATACAAAAATAGCAGTAAATAGCAATCATAGACTCATTAGATAAGGAAATGTAGAACTTGTATGTTAGCTTCGTATTTCAGCCAGCTTTCCGGCTTAAAAAAATCAAATTCAGTATTCAATATAACAACATTATTCTGTTATTATATTAACATAATTCAACATTTAACCGAACCTGCCCTCTCAGGTCTTCATGCACATGGCGCAAATTCCAAATTACGATTAATTTTACCTGATCCAACCAGCTCGACGTCAGCTCCGCATTGTTTAATGAGATATTCTGCAACTTCATAGTGTCCATTTCGACAAGCTGCAATCAGAGGTGTGGCCCCTTCTATTTTGCTAGATAGCAAATGACGTTGTTCTGATTTTGGTCTGTGCTCCAAAGCATTCTGAAAAGAAAGATAAACATTAATTCAAAGACTAATCGATCCATAGGTACAATTAAACATTAGTGCCAAGAACTATTCCGATGACATATTAGACATATACTTGTTGCCTGGAGCTAATTAGTTTGCTTGGACGTAGCAAGGTTTCATAACCTTGAGTCAATATTACACGCGTGTGACAATACAAGATAGCCAAAATTGACCACTGTGGTTTTATGATCCGTTCGAAAACATTTAATTAATCTGCCGAGTGTACTAATCCTTGTTACCATAAAGTATTAGCAAACGCAAGTAAGTTTACTTCGGTCTGGATTGATCACTGTCGTGTATCCCAATAGAAACCTACTCACAAATTCATTAAGTCAAGTAAGTAAATATTATTAAGAAAAACCTAGCAAGCATTAACATAATGACATCAGTCGCTACGACCTCGTATTAGTAATTTTTTGCTCCAGCAGAACTACCCAAGTGATTAATCTGGACGAGACAACCGCATTCTATTTCCTGTTGTGAATATCTCAAATGATAACCTTGTTGATTTTTGCCGTACCTTATGCTACCCATATTTGTATCGAATAAAAAGCATCATTTGTGTGTTGCTATCCACCTTGATGTCGCATCTTGAAAGAGCAACTCGGCCGCAATAAAAAATGTTTGCATGCATGTTACTATAACACAGTTGCACGTGCTTGCGGTCGGCAACGACACCATTGGCTTATGTGCTAAATTAATTGGCTTCACAAATCAAAGATTCTCGTTGTGTGTAAACTTCCAATTTAATATGCAAACCATTTATGTTTAGCTCGCCTAGTCTAAAAGTCTATAGTTTCAATTAACGTTTCTTCTTTGATAAATAGGCTTGACTAATAACAAATTGGCGTTTTTGGTAGGTTCAATTGTACAATTTCTTGCTTTACAATGCTTGGTTTTCTAAATTCCTTGAGTTTAGCGGTGGGGTTAGCCCGGAGAATGTGCTCAAATAAAATCAAATATGTTTGTGTTTACTATTTGCTTCTGGTATTTCTAGGAATAAAATCTAGTGTGTGTGCAAATATAATCGCCCAGATTTTGTTGACATTCATTGGAATTTGCCGACCACACTGTAGAGCCGTGCCATAACGGGCAAAGTTTTAGATTTCTTTGGTTTACTTTAGCATTAGCTTGGCTCACCTAGACAGTTATCTTCAGTAAATGCAACGGCCAAATTCATCAAATGAATGAGGCTATGAAGCTGGGCGGTTGGATGACCATGCGAATAAGTCCATTTTAAGGAAATGGGAAGTGTATCCTGCATTATTGCATAACTTAGCGGTTTTTAAACTAAAATGAAAAAAAAAGATTCTGAATGATTCTAGACCATATGCTAATAAATTGCATAATTGCTGTAAAGAATCAATAGAATCATGATCAGTCATAAATTTAAGTTACGTCGCTCTGCTAACACAAGCAAGCGCAACGGGAATCAGAATTTCAGAATAAGGAAGCTGCTAAAATATAAAAGGATGATAAAATGATGACCAACAACCGAAGGTCAAAAAAGTATTCTTGCGCCCAAAAAAACGTGTGTGCAGGAAATAGGAACTTGTTTTACAACTAATCTTGCGATACGGACACAGGCAAGTTTGGGGAAGTTCTAAGCTTAACGAGTTACATGTGCACTCACAAAAACTAAAACCAGGCACGAAAGCTTAGAACATTTCTGGAAAAAAGACAAAGGTGCCTTCAGAATTAAATCATGAGCGCAACAATATATTCTCTAGCTTACTTCCTGTTCCTGTAGGTATGCTTTGAAATTCTACCAGCTAAACAGCCTCGTGACACAAATTAATATAGTTTGTTTAAACCAAACCTGACTGGGTTCTAGAATCGAACATTACTGAATACAGCCAGCCGGACAAAAATATTAATACATCCTCGTTATTATCAGACGTTATAATACTTATGAAAGGTCAGTACTTAAGACGAGTCGTGATTATTTAATATGCATGCGCTCTGCGAAGTTAAATTCAGTAGATTCGTCCAAAACTAAAAGGATTGTGAAACTCAAAGAAACACAAATACAATCAAGTAAAGCAATTACCAAATTAACAAATTGTATGACATATGCGTACAAACGCATTTTGATGTGGGAAGCATGTGTCGAGTGGGAAAGGAACACATTACTTTCATTTGAAACAAAAGCAAAAGTTAAGTAGAAGTGACTGAATGCGGATTTACAACATCAGTATAAACTCGGCAAGCATGGCAGTCCGCCTTTGCCAGCCAGCAAATGCAACAAAAACCAGTCAGCCAGTGATGCCTGGCAATAAATATTGCACGAGGGTTCCTTTGCAAAGTTGGCGAAATGTAGGTCAGGTGTAGTAACAACTTGCACTTGCCAGTCAGTCTTATCTAACCCACCCATTTCCTTTGGATCAGACAAGAGAAAAATTCCAACACAAACATGGATTGGGGAATTTGCGCGCATGCAAAACTTTTACGTACAATGAATGGAATGATTAATTAAGCTTCCATTCACAATGGCAATGTCACAATAAAACACTTCGTGTTGTCGGAGTGTCCCCTGTGAGAAGAATAATAATGTACCACGTTTGAAAAATTTGAAGTGCACTCGGTTTTGGTTTGAATGTTAATGTTGATCGTGAAGCCTATGTCAAGTTCCAATCAAAATGATTGCTTACGACATTTTAGAATCGCAGTGGATTTTTCGCAGACTTCGCTCAGCTTATTGCATATTTAGGCAGGCACACCTATCTTCCACAACCACAATAAATGTTCAGAACCAAATATAATTACAAAAATTAATTCGAGATTTTATAAGTTATGACAAGCCTCACCATTTAAATTTATATTCGCTATTCGCAGAGCAAAACTTTCTTCGGCTCGTGTATATGAGCAATATATATTCAGAATGCAAGCTCAGCCGCAGAATAAACAAAGTCGAGTCGTCAAAGTCTTCCCGAGTCGGGAGTCGAATTAGCATTTCGTTAAGACCAACAATATCATGCTTGCTTACTATGCCGCCGCTCAGCTGTCGCCGTTACCCATGCACAGGGTTGAGAGTGAAATATTTCACTGAAATTTAAAATGAAATTTACTGAAATTTACTGAATGAAATAAACCATATTTTTCATTTTAAATTTCACTGAAATTTAAAAACTGTGCATGTG
>JAAXYW010000153.1:0-54698 GCA_036851895.1 Orthonychiurus folsomi
CCGTCCGGTTGCTCGGGCTGCGCGCGGTGCGTGTGGCGGTGCGGATGCGCGTTTCCGGGCGTGTGTGCGTAGGGTAGCGGTGTGCGTTTCCGCCTTGGAATTACAATGAATTGAAACTTTCGAGCTCTAAAGTTTGTGCAAGGAACCAGGGTAGATAATTTCCAGGCAACACACCATAACCTTCACTGCCTTGCTGGGAATAATAATCTTAATATCGAAGAAAAAAGTCAATATTAAGAGTTTTTACGATGGCATCTTTCAAAACTGCGTTTACCTTGGAGGAACGAAGCCGCCTTCCCATATGGAGAAGACGTTTTTGTTTACTTTCGATTTCGAACAACCAAAGGCTGGTTCGAGGTTTGTGTGTGACGTGACAACTGACGCTAGATGCCTTTTTGTATTGTGTGCGGGTCAAAGTCGGAGTCGAATGCTGGAAAATCATTATCCTACCAAGGCTCAATTTTTGAACGGTACTAGAGGCTACCGAAATATCCCCTCCATATAGGCAGAGGGCTTAGCTCCTCCAAGGCGTTTACGTTACATAAGCCCAGGTCAGGAATGACGATTAAGAATGGCAATTCAATTCGATGCCACTCCCATACTGACACCTGGGGTAGCATTTTGACTTCCATTAATAATTTATGCGTGGTGAATACGACATATGACTTTCCATGACGCAAACAACTCGATTTTAATATTCAAAGTAACAAACTTAATAGTATTTAAGCTTGCTGACAAATCATGGAATGAATGCCTTTGAAAACCGTAATGAAACTCTACAGAAACATGTGAGCTGGAATGGGTGTAGGGAAAGATGTGAGCACATCATTGAATCTGTCAAGCATTCCCAGACAGCAAAACACTCAAATGAAACAACTGATCACTGGAGTCAATCCATTAAAAATGTACAAAGCAATGATTTCCTCGGAAATGAAAAGGAGTCAAGCTTGAACCAATTTCCTGCCAAACCAGTCTCAAGGATTTTACTAGAGTCCCCGAAAATCTTTTGTGAAAATGTCCTCCCAGTCAAGTCATCCCAGAAAGTGGAGTTTAACAGCCAAGAATCCCACACCGTCTTCCTGACATGGAACATCCGAACACAATTCCACACTGTAAAAGATAATATGTCTGCATACATTCAATCCACTCCAAGTCAAACTCCTAGCTTTCCGATTGTATTTGTCCTGGAACAGCACTCACCTGATTATCCTCACTGGATTACTTTGGGAAAGGTAAATCGTCCTATTATGATTTTGTTTATGCAAGACGAAAAATGATCGAGCCTCCAGTCTTTTAAGAAATAGTTTTTCTGCACTGCTTTCTAAAAAGGAAAATACTATTACCTGAAATGGAGCACACGTCTCTGTCAATATTTTCTTATTTCACAAGTCCCGTTATTTCATTTGCAGTGCTTTTAGTATCCTTCCTGAATTTTCACAAACTTCAATATTTCAATGTCCCTTGAAATTCTTTGTATATCACCGAGATGTTTTCTACTTTTATGTTTGCAACGTAGTATTGCATGTTTGTAAATTTTATTAGAGGTAAAAATTCAAAGTGTCTTTTCTAATACACTTCAAATCTCAAAGGAGTGGAGTTTGAAAGAGTTCGGATTTGTAGATTTTGCATTACGCATTTGATATAGTTTGGAAGATTCACATGGGGAGTTATATGAATTCAGCGTAACTTCAATAAGCTCAACTCAAATAGGTTTCTTGATCTCAGTTCCATTCCTTTTTTAGCCTTAAAACATTTGAGAGAAAATAATTTTGTACATCTGAGCTAATGTTTAACTCAAGTAGAAAGACGGCAGTTCAAAAATCAATAGTATGGCACTTTGTTGACCAATAGAAATAAAAAAATTAAATTGGCGTGGGAGGCACTCACGATGTTTAGATCCACACCGCATGCATGTGTACGTAAGTGTAAATCCTTCTATTTAATGCACAACCAATGCTTTTTTATTCCAGACATCTTCTGGGCTTGAGCCTGTCCAGGTTCCCTACAGAGCACAGAGGTTTACATGGAGAGTGACAGCTGTAGGTCCTGATGGTGTTTACGGTCGAGCATCATCTGAAGAATTTACCACCGTTGATGGTAAGTTGGCGACATGAATTTAATGCAACCTCACCTCCTGTCAACATTCAAACCTAACATTGCGTCAGTGGCAGTTCCTCAGAAAACATTTTAGCTAAACAAAAGTCATGTCCATATATGCCCCTTTAAAACGTTCTGAAGTTCTCAAATAAATTCTTTTGACCAATCTTAATACAGTGCATCTATATTAAGGCGAAACATGTGAAACTAGTACTATTTTGTCTTCAAGCTCTGCTTCAGTGTTTCACGTTGATACCGCTTGACATTTTTTGGTATTCCCTGGTTGAAAATATCCTTCCAATTCGTTGCACATAAACATTTCATGTCTTGATGTTTGTGACATACGTCAGTGTGGGTGTGTGGCTGACCTTTTTAGAACGGCATGTCAAACTTGCACTCGAAATTAAAAATGTATGCCTGCTTTTAGTGATAATTTTCCAACAGAAGTTTCTCGTCAGCGATTTGTACGATTCAATTTCGTAGGGAGGCAATCCATTAAAATTACGGGTAACTCCCTCAGAACCTAGCATTGTGAGTGACAGTGACGTTCTCGTAGCTGTAACCACAAATAAGAGTGCGCACAACTTAACATGTTAAAAGTTTTTTTCATGGGAAAGAGCAGACTTTCAAGATAGGATATAGTCCTCTGAGTCTGGATTAGACATGTTCCGATCGCTGTGACTTTATTCAATAGCTGCGGAATTTACACCGTGGCCAAATGTACAAGCGCTCGATGACGCGATCGAAGAAGTGGATCTCCTTACGACTTACACAACAAAGTGGATATAAAAGTCCACATTCCTACTCTTATTTGATATAACATTCGTTTGAGCTGGGCTTAAGCGTTTCGAAAAAGAAAAAAAAAGAAAAAATCTTACATTCTGCGTTAAAGCCAGGAATCCCACGTAATTACTAAAACTTTCAGGAGTCCCCTCAGGAGTTATCGAGCTACATGTCATTCCTAATAACTATATCAGATCCCCAGCAGCCGAACCATATATTATTCACTATCCACGAGGCAAATTTGAGCACTTGCAAGAGGTTCAAGTTTCTGGACTGCAAATGAATGTAAATAAAACCAACTCTACATTTATTTCTAGGATACAAAGAACCTGGACCACCAAAGCGAATCTTTGTTGTCAATGAAGTCCTGAGGCAGGAAATGGTAGATGTTCTGATTGGCTGGGACCCACCGCCTGGTAATACAATATTTTGTTTAATCTGGTCAAATTTATGGTTTCTCTTACACAAGGGTTCTGCGTGAATAATGATAAAACAGATTGGGGTGTCACGAAAAGCTAAAGAAAATATTTGCATACGAGAGATTCTCCAATATTAGTATTCGTATAAGATAATATCCTTTGGGTACTATCCTTTTGTGTTATTTTTGGGCCTCGACTATTCAGTAGCACGTAATGCCTTCCTGATTTGTTAGCCTGAGGGAAAGAAAGTATGTGCGTAGAATCTCGGCTTTCAAATTTGTTCCTACGCTTCGTTAGGAAAGTGGATTCATTACATGACGTATAAAAACAACGACACAGTAGTAAATGAACATGCTTGGTGAACTTACTGTTCTTTGTAATAGTATGCCTTCCCTGAAAGTTTAATAACATTTATAAAGAAGTGCTTGTTGACTAACATCTCATTTCTTAGTGTCTTTGAATTTTAATTTAATGACGGATGCTTTTCCCAGATTCAACCGCAGGAAAATGCAAATAAACGAAAGAAGGTAAATTTTCTAATGTTTGTCATTATAACTTTCTCTCCTTCTTTCTAACAGAGCGACCGTGTGCTTACAAAATTATGTTACATCCTCTTGATGACACATCCGTTAGGGCCCAGACGAGCCGGCTCAATGTAAATGTAAGTGGAACGTTCGTTTCGATCTGCAAGTTCTGGTCTGAGTACAAATTTTGTTTAGTATTTATGTTACGCGTCCGTGTAATTCAAAGCGGGTAATCAAACCCAATATTGACAAACCACAGTTTTCCCATCTAGACTGTAAAGGAATGTGTGTTTATTATTAGACGGTAATAAAACTTCATAGAAATCATTTTCCTAGCTTTAGGGGCCCAGGGTCGTTCAGAGAATTTGGCCATTGTCTATCACTGGAGCAGGGTGTCTAGGCCTCTTGCGGTTTTTGTCAATGCCAAATGATCGGTATTGATATGGTATTAAATATTTCGCTTCCTAATAGTGTGCCTTGTGGAGGTTAAGTCCAACTCTACAAAACCCTTAAAAATTTAGAAGAGGAAGGGTGGGAAACACGGATCTTTGTTATTATTAAACGAATTAGCTTACGCTCGTTAGTTTTAATGATGCACGGAATAAGAATAGAATAGCTTGTTACCCGGAGTTTAAGGTGACAGACACAGTCGGCTTTTGTAGAATTGAATCCGAGTCTTCTGATGACAGAATGAATCTACGGGCTTTCTAAGCCCTCGGTTGTGGGCGGGAATGACGCCGAGTGGGTAAAATATAAGAGTTCATTTCGCAATTTTAAAATATTACTGTAAATCCAGGAAGCACTCGGTGTTCACCAGCAGTGGTTCAGGGGATTGAAATTCGGTGGAATAAATGACGTTACTATTACATCCAGGACGTCACATTTTGAAAGCACACTTCTATCACAAAAATTTACAACTATGAGCTGCCTGGCTGCTTACGGGCATCGATTTGACAAGTGCGGTGAGTTACATTTTACAGTGTTTAATTTTACTTTCGTTAGCTTTTAGACAAATCAGTCTTATTTTGACATTTGGATGTGGACTATAAATCTTGGTTTTAATTCAAAATTTCATTTGTGTGTGGAAACTTTGTTTTATATATATATATGTATATTTCAAAAGGAATTTATGTTGTAAAATGGAAAGCTAAAAGTTACTTTTAGTTTTGCGGGGGCTTGAATATGTGACAATGCGTCACGCGCTGTGGAAAATTTTGTCAGAACATAAACATAACAGAACGTGTACGTGCCATTCAATGCGAGACAGATAAATGTGCCTTTTCTCGAATATCAAATACTATTTTTACCCATTCTGTTTGAAATATTGATCTATCAAATGCCGCAGTTCAAATTTCCCATTGCAACTTTTTTTTGTCCTTAAATGGGTTTTTTGATTTCAGGATGGTAGTGAAAGCAATTGTAAGCTCAAAATTGAAAACGTTTTGAAATCATGGATTGCTCGACAAAAAATTACGAAAAACTCTAGTATTTAAAGAGTTGTACTATACTCTAACATATATCACTTCATTGTACATGATTTTAAAACTTTTTGTTCTTGTACTTTGTAGACCCTCCGGCCCCTACCAACGTATCCCACGTCATCCTGAGCAGCGGAGAAATTGAGGAAAACGGGAAAGTGCATGTGAGGCTCCATTGGCGTGCTCCACTGTACACATCCATTAGTAATCCGATTGAAAACTATACGATTTCCCTTGGGCCGACCTACAATGCAACGGGCCACAATCAGAGCTTAACTGGTGCCACATATCGGAGTCAAGCCGTGTCAGGGGTAAATCTTACTTTTCATTATCCGCATTAACTTTGGCGCAAGCGCTAATTTTAAAACGAGAGCTAGTAGCAACTAAAAGCGAGTAATTACGACGCGGCAGTGTAGAAATTGCTATCAAAGGCGAGTATTTCGAAGAAATTGCTGTTGGTGGAAATTAGAGCTTCTAGAATTCCCTTTGATGCAGCTATTTTCGACTGTGGTTTGCATAATAGGTCAGCTCAAATTATCAGTTGTAATTTATTAAGTCAATGTTTCTTGTCAGAAATTTATACAGAAATGAGTCCATTAATTAATTCATATCAAAGCATTCAAAATTCATGAATTTTGCCCTTGTATAACCTTCATAAGCAGCCCATTGTTCCAATTGTCTACTACAATGTTATGCTCGAGTGATTAAAATTATGTTTCAAAATCGGATTTCGCCGTCATATGCGAGGAATTGTGTATTGAACCTGAACCAGGGAAAGCCGCTGTCACCGGACCGCAATTGATTAAGCCGCTGTCCCTTAGGAGAAGGCAAAACCCTGTCGGGTCTGTATGCCCCCATACAGCAGCATACAATTATAATACGTGCTTGATTTGGAGCATGATAATGAGAATTGACTACTCTCTCTTTGTATTAAGGAACCTTAACCATTAGCAGAAATAATGCACACATGTGTGTTTTACGGGAGCTGACTTTCCACTTTTCCGGTCCAATTTCTTGAGACATTTTTGGTTAGCATGTGAATAGGAAGAGAGTGCATTTTTAGCCGATATGTGTATGATCTTCGACAGTTTTCGGAGGCGAATGAGAAAATAACATCCCTTGATGACTTAGTCAAAAAACTTGTTTGCGGGACAGGTGGGAAGCTCAAGATTGAAAATTGAGTTTCACCAAAAGCAACCCTTCAATGGAAACGATTTCCATGCATTCATTGTCACGTGTGAGAAACCAAATTCTCGGAGGCTCTATATACTAGGATCTTCAATCGGATAAGATCCGTGAATGGATGCCTCGTCATGAAAAAGCCCAATGTTGCATTGCGAGCGACTCAGCAAATTTGTGATTCGAATGCAGATAGGCGAGATAATTTCCTCTTAATTGCATTTTTCCAGAGAAGCGCTGCACGACCAAGGAACATCTTTGAATATGCCAAATATGCCTTCAATCTCCACTTTTGTTGCAATATTTTTAATATTTGATCATATTTGGACTTGGCAGAACACGACAGAGCTCGACTTGGGTTTTCTTTTGTCCAACACGCAGTACGCAGTGATTATCCACGCATCTTCAACCAAAGGAAGATCTCCCCCTGCCGAATACATTCTGTCCACAAAACTGGGTAAGTCAATCAGTCTATCTTTAAGTCAGTTACTAAAAAAAATCAGTTGAGGATTTAGCAGCTCGGTATACACTTCAACCGTGATGTTCAATACCATGCGATTCAGGAGTATGCCATTCCCTTGATTTGAAATTTTATGGATTACAAATGGGTTTAGAAAGTGTAGTTCACAAAACTGCGTCGCAGTTTGAAGGAAAGATATCCACTCCAATGAACATTAAGTATCGCTACCGCATTTGTTATGCGATCTTTCCTTTGAACATATAAGCCTTCCTAGAATAAATGTTGTGTGCTGTATCCGGGACAGCCGCTTTTGTGGGTTTGGGCTTCTGAAAATGAATTGGATTTTTCTTCCATTTTATTCTAACTTTCTCCGTTTCTTAAATCCCTCGTGCATCGTGCTGCAACGTCTCCCTATGTTTTGGTTTATCGATAAAGGGATTCATTATACGTTATTTAAATCTTGCACAAAACAAAGCCAATTGAGAGCATCTTTTAAGATAAAGTTTTGGAATTGTGTGGTAGAGAGAAGAAATGAGTTCCCTGAGTCCCTGAAAATTCAATGTGGTAAACGAAGGGATGTGTGCTTTCATTACAGCAACAATATTAATTTCCGTGCTTTAGTATTAAGAGTTGATTTAACCTTCAGCAGCTCAAGCAATATGTTACTTCGTGCTCATACAATAGAAAATCGTACGCTTTAGGTAACAAAAAATTGATTAACTAAGTTGATTTAGAGACCGAGTAACCCTCACCTGGGGCCGATTTAATCAGCTAACGAATTCCGACATAGTTACTTAATCCAGGAGTCAATTAAACTGTTGAAAAGGGGGGTGACGAAATTGATACATTTTGTTTCCTGTGAATTAGAACCGGGATTCTACCTCTTTCTGATTCCCGCAACGTAAAAACGTAATTAGGAAAGATAAAGGAAGGCTCACTATAATTCTTTTTTATTCTTAAGTCAATTATTTACTGCAAAAGAGCGCGCTATAAATGTCGGATCTGTTTCTGCACTTTAATTATCTTAGAATTTCTTCCTTTCAAGTAAGTCCCAGTGCATGTAGCGCAGGATACACGTATTTTACCATTCAAAATTTTAAAGAAATAATCAATTACAGAAGCATGCAGATCACATAGGCAGAAGACCAAACTGACCGAGGCTTCAAATTTTACTTTAAAATTAAAATTGGCAATTAAAATTATTCGTGAGCAACCTGGGAGAGAAACGAGTGAGAGAAATAGAGAATGAAACGACTTTTGGTGGCTGAAGTATATAGAAATACAAGAAAGTGGTGTAAATGAGTGAACCCACTTCAGAAAGCGTGTAAAACGTTCTATTTTCTCCACTTGATTGCAAAATAAAAACTATTTGTGAACAAAGCGCAATAGTGCGAATGGAGGGACTTTTTGCGACAGTAAGTTGCAAGAAAAATATCGTTTTCGGTGCAAATCAGTGAATCCACTTCAGAAAGCAGGGCGTATTCTCTTCTTCGAACCGACCTTCTAGAACCAATTATTTCATGTTTAATAAATCGTTTCTTCTGTATAGGGCGGACCGATGAGTACAAATCGACCACAAGTAAATGGTTCTATTTAAGTCTGCCAATGTCAGCAGTGGTAATGCTTCTTTTCGGATGCCACTTCGTCCGAATGTACTTGCACAAACGACAAGTTAAATTGGCCAGAAATCAGTATTTCCAGGTATTTCAAAATCCAAACACTTCTGAAGTTCAAAAAATATTAAATTAAATAAAACTTTAATTAATTGCATTTTATTAGTCAATGGAGGAGCGTGATGCTTTGGCATGTGGCTGGTCAATTGCTCCCCTCAACGAAGACTCCCCTTCATTCAAGCTCCTCACGGATTTCCCCAAAGAGAAATGGGAAATCGGCTACGAGAATTTGAAAATGGGAGAAATAATTGGACAAGGAGCTTTTGGCGTTGTGCGACGTGCAAAAATGGCTCGCAAAACTTTGCGTGTTCTTTCTCAAAAATATTCGAATCTTTTTAGCATGGATAATGTGGATGGGACGGGGATGGAGACGGTTGCTGTCAAAATGCTGAAAGGTGAGTTTGTTGTTAGAATCCTTCCTGGAACTTTGCACTAGTTAAACATGATACGGCTGGGGTATGGGTATTTGCTAAGAATTTAATTATCATCTTTCGTGTATTGTGCCCTATTTTATGCATTATCGGCTAACTAATCAATTTGTAGAGGGGACTTTGAAATGCACATACTAAATAAGCTTTCCAACTAGGCTGGGTAGTTTCTACTTCTTAAACGGCGGCGAATTGTCTTTAAATCTGCTGCCATCTGATGATTAATTTATTTCTGAAACCTTGATGATTCAGTTACTAAATGCCAGAAGTGACCCCAAAGCTAATTGGTGTGCGCATTGGTACAGAGATGTTCTGATTAATTTGCGCCAATGTATTTATGCATCTAAAGTAACTAATTAATTAATACAGTGGCGGCAACAAGGGATGACAGGGATCAACTAATCAAGGAAATTGTGACAATGCAAAACCTGGGCTGCCATCCACAAATTGTGAGTTTACTTGGGGCATGTACGAAAGGAAGGTCTTTGTGTCTTGTCCTGGAATACTGTCCTGGGGGAGATCTCCTCACATTTCTCAGAAAGGTAAGCTATTGTTCTGTTTTCCCTCCGCATCTTTCAAAGCTCCCGACAAACGAATTTGAATTTCATAGGCCGCAAATGGCTGCTTGGCTAGACAATTACCACTTGCGTTAGATCCGTGCAAAATATGTATAAATTTAGAAATGTAAATATTCTTTAATGGTTAATTTCCGGTCCTGGAATAGGTTTTGAAGTGTTTGCTAGTATGCGTCTGCTGTGTTGTTGCTTCTGCTAAGAACTGTCCCCGATGTGTTGTTCCGTTGTATGCCGTTTTGCGCGGCTATAGTCGCACATATAGCATCCTATATCTTAGGAACAAGAAATTTGGCACGGGTTTGCTGTAAATTATACTATTCAAGGTTTCTTTGCTCTATATAAATATGGAATTTGTGTAAACACATTGATTGACCGTAAATGAAGAACTAAAATTCATAGCGACTTCAATTTAGATTTTAGATGCAATTATCACACTAGTTAGTGTGGTAATTACAGCTTTTTAATGTGTGCTAGTTAACTCTTGTCTATCGTGTGCGCGCCATGCTCTCATGCGGAGGGGACTGGACAATTGTGGGCCCATAAATTGCGCTTGATTGTTTACAGTAGTACGTACAATCGTTTATTTGTTCTGGGCCAATAATTACGGGCTCTCAACTTCAACCTTCCTTCTAGTGGGACTTTCAGAGAGTGACCCAACTATGCCATTATTAATTACGCATGATGAATCTGCTCATTTAATTTGATTTGGACGACACTTGGTCATCTGAATTCTCTTTTTGAATGGAATTCTTCAGTTTGGTTGAGTGAATCGAGGCTTTCAAGAGCGCAGAAGGCACTTGTACGTGTGGAGATTTGATCGATCTTTTTCAAAGCAAGGGGTAAAGCCTGCATGTTATCCACCAGTTCCAAGCGCACAATATGGGCTTTCACCATATTCAAGGACAGGCGATCAATTGTTACAAACTGTCTTTACTGACACATCCATTTCATCTATTCCTCACGAATGAGTGGATTTTGATGCAGCGATGCATTCTAGAATTCCTGGGGCAACTTTTAAAGACTTCATGTTCTCCGCGCACCGGTGGTTTTGTTCCGCTATTTTAATGTGGAGATGAGTCACATGTCACATTTGACATTTATTGTTGATGTACTAGTAGGATAAAGACTTCCAAAGGCACGTGTCACTTGTAGTACCCACACCGCCCCTGCTGCAGACCAAATTCGAGTACCGCCAATTGTGTTTCACCAAGCAAAACCAATATCACACATTTCAACAGCAAAGAAAGGTCAAAACATGTGGCTTGTCTGTGAGGGTTTAAAATTTGTGCCCTGCTCTAGTTTAGGCACAAAGGAAAGGATTAAGGATTAGTGTTCTTCGGGATGGATGAAGTATTTCTCATCAAAAGAGGTTGCGCTTTGAAAGGATTCGAGCAGAAAACTTTAAACCGCGGAAGGACAAGTTTGCCTTGAAATGTTTAGTTTGGGAATTTGGAATAGTTGTATGACTAAGCTCCGCATTTTCAGTAGTTTTGAATCTGAGCATCGCGACGTTAAAATTGTGGGTTCTACTAAAGCCTCTAATTTTTCTCTTATTTTGTCGTCCCGCCCACACTTTAATGAAGTCTCTTTCCTTCTGTTGCGGATAAATATCAACTGTTCTATGACTAAGCTCCATCTTTTCAGTAGTTTTGAATTTTTGCGACATTAAAATTACGGGTTCTACTTCAAAAACCTCTAATTTTTCTCTTATTTTGTCGTCCCGCCCTCACTTTATAGTATCTTCGCTTCTGTTGCGGATAAATATAAATTTCTTACTTTATTTGATAGTTCTCTCTTGTGAGGTTTAGTTCACACTATATATACATCCTCGCTTAATTTGAAATATGGCTGCTCATTTTTGAATTGCGGTTGTTGCGCGTTCCGCTGAGAACTGAGATTTTGGCCGTGCATTCTCTCAAATTTCTCTGAAGAAATGGAATTGTACGTCTTTTATGTTTTTGAAATTAAACCACTTTGCTACTTTCTCTGTTGCCTTTTCGTAACTCAAAAAATAGGTCTACAAAATGTATAGTCTGATTTTTCATTAATATTAGAGTTGTTTCCTAGAGTCTCTCTCCAAGTGGAACATAGCATTCACAATTTCATTTGTTGCTGTAGTACTCATTAGTGTGAATTACCCGGAAGGGTTAACTGAAACCTATTTGTGGGTAATGAGTGAAATGTTCACAGTGAAATGAAATACTGTCATCGAACATCATTAGGTGAGCTTCTTCCTTGTGTTACCGACCACAACAGACCGTGGGAATGCATCCATGTATGCGGAACACTTGCTTCACGACTAGATTTCTGTAGAGGCATTATTGAAAAATTACATGTGGATGGTAGTTAATTGAGTTTTAAGAGATTGTGTGACTGGACAGAGTATTTTGTGAACTTGTCACGCAATGTATGAAGCATAAGGCAGTCTGACATAATGCCAATATAAAAGCTATAAAGACCAAGGTGGGTAAACAATTAATTTTCTTCTTTTCTAGGAGATTATGTATTGTTTACCCACCTTGATAAAGACTGCAATGGAAATGTCACTCAAATAAACCGTGACAAGTACGGTGGAAGAATCGAAAACATGCCACCTTATGCTCGGAATTTTTATTTTAGCACTTTTGTTTGCAACCCGGTTTCAGGATTAGACGCGCCCTGGCATGACTTTTTATTTGATCAACAGGTCCGTGCCAAATACTGGCCAATGTTGGGTTTCTCTGGAGACCGGCAAAGTCGGAGCAGTAAGTCGAGCACTAAAAGTGAAAGCAACAGGGGTGTACCAGGGGGTGACAGTGATGGGACGTTTGTTTCCGTCGACAGAAGAAGCGGAGTCAGTTCACCCATTAACTATGCTGACATGGGAAGCTTCTCCTCCAGCTCTGACTCTCCCGACAAATCCTCTCCGCCAACAATACCATCATCAGTCCTTCCCAACTGTAAGCATTTCTGTGTACAAAAATTGAAGAATTTGCATTTGAGTAAAAGTCTAATTAATTACTCCAATCCAAATGAACATTGATATGATTGGAATCCCACCCGTGTACGTATTTGTTTTGTTGTAGTTTGTACAGATAATACAAAATTCATTAATCTATCACTTCGTTCCATTCCAGATCGCAGTACGGAAAATGAGATGAACAATTTTCGTTGCGATCCAGACTTTGAAAATAATCTTCTCAACCCGGCGTCAAGTTCGGACCCTGAGGATGATTGCCACCCCATTGACGAGCGTGACGTACTTTCATATGCCAGACAAGTAGCGTTAGGAATGGTGAGTGGAATTGGGTTACTTAATTAGGCTCAGTCTTATATCGATCTCTAGTATGTAATTTGATACTGACTTGAATTCCTTTCGAAGCTCTGGTTCCCTCTCAAGTTTCTACATTTCTTTGCCCTAAAGTCTGTTGCGTGTGAGCCCTTAGCTCATTTAAGTGTTATTATTCGATAAGTGTTAACAACATTTTTGGGTTGTACGGAGGATGCTTTCTTTTTGACATTTCTCAATGTTACCGCAGGAGTACCTGGAGAAGAATCACGTCGTCCATCGAGATTTAGCAGGGCGAAATGTCTTGCTACTGGGAGATTACAAACAGGTGAAGATTTCAGACTTTGGTCTCAGTCGTGACATCTACACTTGGAATGTGTATCATCAAAAGTCGAATGGAAAGCTACCTATCAAATGGATGTCAATTGAGTCCATTTTTACACACATCTTCACTACAAAGTCTGACGTGTAAGTTTTATTGCTGCTTACTTTCACTCCTTTGGAATGGGCATGATTCTCTTGCCCTTGCGGGGGGTTCCAATTGCCTTAAGATTTCGAGTCAAAGTAAAACCAATGTGAAAGGATTTTCCTTTCACATCAACTGAATTTTGAACTTCGGAAATAAAGAAACCGTGAATAATAATAATAAAACTGCCACTCTGCCACGTGTTTGTGATTTTGTCCGGATTATAGCTCGCGGGGCTCAGATAGTGATTCGGAGGTCAACGCAGTTGTTGTTGGCAGACAAAATAAGTCAGGACTAGTGCTAGCTACCATTTGTAGTTTTAGATTCCTGAGCGCCGACCCGGGTGGCTTAAAGACAATACCCTGAAACCACGAAGATTTTATGATAATTGAATTGGGTAAAAGTTTTGAAACTCTCACGAAAAGAAAGTTCACAAAGGGATAAAATGGTCTTGGGAAACCAATGCACCTTTGAAGTTCTCAGCGTCTTAGTGCTTCCTGGTATAGAAACAATAATAATTCTTGAGTTTTGTAACGAAGTATCACTGTCAAAAGGAAGGGGAAGGCCCATTGTGCATTTGTTAGTTAAGTGGAAAGGATTCTAGATTTTGTATACTTAAGAGTTCAGGACTCGGCTTTGCAAGCAGAAGTATATTGGGAAATTCGACTACGCTTGTAAATTTGATTAGTTCGGTATTTCTTTCAGTTGGTCGTACGGGATCTTGCTGTGGGAATTGGTAACCCTTGGTGGAACACCTTACCCGGGAGTTGGAAATACGGAGCTGTTCCACCTACTCAAATCCGGTTACAGAATGGAGCGGCCTGACAACTGCTCAGAAGAACTGTAAGTCTAGTGGGTCTTTTTTATTTATAGTTGGATTCTTATTTTGCGTGCAGTCTGCTATATACATACATTCAGTGAACAATTTTCCGGAATTCTGGAGTGTTTCTCTTTTACTTACTGTGTCACTCAAAATGGAACGCAGTCAGCGCTTTTAAACTTTTCCGTTATTCAACCGAGGCAAACGCAATGATGGATTTTTCATAAAAATTCAAGGAGTGGTAGAATCGCATTTTGGGATAAACCTGTCAAAACCTTGGAATTCGACAGGACGGGTTTTATAATATCGGCTTTAATTGACAGATACGCATTGATGAAGAAATGTTGGAGAACGGATGCGGTTTCTCGCCCGAATTTCACTGAATTGCATCGATTCTTGGAGACAATGCTGGAGGCTGCAGAGCCGGGTTTGTATCTGTCACTAATGCCGGACTTGCCAAGTGATTACTTTCAAATCGGTTACAGGTACGCAACGGTACAAATGCACACAAAATTCTATCATTGTAGTGCTCTAGTATAACTTTTAAATACAGAAGCAAAATTAAAATTGCTAGACTTTTTGCAAATTTTGCAAATTGAAACTTAAATTGGAAATTAATTAAACGGGCGGAATAATATTAGCCAACATTTTAATTTATTTAATTTCTTTTTTGTAACAGAACGGAGATGCCGGGGCTCAAAGATGAATTTATTCCATCCCGCCAGAACTCCCATCAAAGTTGCCAATCCAATAATCGTATTCTTAACTCTCAAACCAATCCCGATAATTCAACTCCCTGTGGTCAAGGTCATTCATGGAGTTTAAATTGTAGTAATACCTGTTGCAGCAGTGCAAATAACAATCATTACAGTCGTGAGAATAGTAGCACACGAAAATCACGTCCCAGGCAACCATCCCCACCGCCAAGGCTTCCCCTGATAACCCCGGACTCGGGAATCCATCCCAGAGACACGGAATGTGATTCAGGACATGAGGAAGGTGCTATTACTACTAGTACGTGCTCTGACAAAGACGAGTTAGAATCAACTCCACTCAAATGTATTAATAACATTACAATTATCGAAAACAAGACTTACGACATTACTGACTTGTAGTTTTTTTGAAAACACAAAATATTTATATGTAGAAATAGTATAAAGTGTATTTAACTTGTCCAATATTTGTGATCTAAAATGTAACGATGTGATCTGATGAAGTCCCCTATCCTAATGGTGCTTTGACAAATAATTAGTTTTTGTAGTTTAGAAGTGAATCTTTTTACGATAAGCGTTACGTAATATTTTGATTCGAGCTTGAATCAGCAGAAAGAATTTTATTGGTTGTGAATTAAGACAGTGTTGTGATTGAGGGTGATAACTTAAGTGGATGGACTTTTTTTCCTGTGCCATATGGTTGTGTCAACAAATGTGAATATTTATTGTGATGATGTCCTTCAAACGTGCTGTGTTTAGTAGATTTTATTTTAGAGAACTATTAGATCAATTTAAGTGTTGTATGGTTATCAGTCGTGGCACCCTAATCTCTTTTGAACATAAGGATTTGGCCATTGACGCAAAGTAAGACAAAATCCCAAAAGTGACGGAACTCTAAAGTTTTCCGCTGCTAATTCCCAATTACGTCACATTTTGTTGGAGTTTCCAGTACTTGTATTTTTGCCCATTGCTTTTAAAATGTCATCCTTTCCTTTCTACGTCACATGTTCAACCACAGAAAAGTTGTGAAACAAACGCTACTGAAGCTTGACCGGGTTCCTGCGTAATAATGCAAAGTAAACAAAGGAATACACGAAATGAAATGCTGCTCTCAGCTCTATTCATGTGGGGAAGTAACCGAATTGATTTTGTGAGCGGAAGGATTCATTGAAGCACACTCTTTGGAAATGTGCAATTGCAAGTGTTGATACTCAAGAGCCACTCCAATATTCATTTCATTCCCGTATTTGTGAACGGTCAATAAAGTAGCGGGCTTTGAGAATGCTTTGAATACAGACACAGGGATTCAAAGGGTACGTTTTGCTAACATTAGTTCCTTTCTTGTACTAACGCTTCGTGTCAAGCTACAATGAACACAACGACAGTTGACAATTTGTATGGCAAACTTTGAAGAATGAAAATTAAAACATACATGTTTAATAACTCAACGAAACAAAATAAGTTCATTTTGAATTAGTTGGGTACACTCTCATAAAGCGTCAGAAGAATGGTTGTTTCTTCTCGTCTTTCTCGTTATAAAATAAATATGCTGACTACCAGTTTTGTTGTGAAACTAAACTATGCACACACATATTAAACTTTACAAAACAAAAACTAACTGGCTATCCAATTTGTGTTTTACGTGAGCATTCAAACATTCACGACAATTTGTATTATTCATTTGACAATCGTACTGAAAACGATTCAATAATTTAGATTTTTTGCTCAATTACCTGATTGCAAGGAGGAATTAGAAGTCAATGCCAATTCTTCATCCTCAAAAACGTATCATAGTGAGTTCACTCTGAGCTAAAACAAGCAGCTATGAAATGTGCCAGTTAAAAGCGGTTGCAAGTTAGAGCCACCTCGGAATTCGAAATTGAAATTCTCTTGTCCACAAATTAAATTCCTAACCATTAGCGTCTGACATTTTACTTGATCATCAACTTCTCTCCACCCACACAACTTCTATTTTAAGGAATTTCTAAATTTGTAGAAACTGAATTGAGTTCCAAAGCCTGTTTAGAATCACAAACAAAAGTTCAGGAATTTGTTTATTTGGTCATTTTTTAATCCGGAAGAAAGTCCATAATGCTCCCTACCTCACAGCTCTCTGCACTTACTCAAACAATCAAAATCATCACATGCAATCCTGGGAAATTCCCAGAGCTCCCCACAAATATAAATCACCCCGGATAAGTATTAACGCATACAACAACATGAGCTAGATGGATTCGAGCTAGACATTACAGCTTATACAAATCGGATTTTACAAATACAACTTTGCTAAATACCAAATACAATATTCTTTTTACTCTGTGCAGATCAGGATTTCATAATTTGAACAATGATGAGCAATGTGTCCAAATGGAACTTTTAAGCCCTGTGTACCCTGGAAAGCAGAGCTAGGTATCACTGTTGTTTTCCCATCCTGTTTTAATACACAACGTCCAATGTATACGACTTTCCCTTCACTCGTCCTTCCACCTCGTACGGCATTTGGAGGAATAACTGAATTCCCTTGTGGGATCCAAGTGAAATTTGCATTGTTTGGATTGATTAAAATTTCGTATTTCCGTCCGTATCGATACTCTTGCCCATTGTCAGTCACCCAACACAGGTCTTCTCGAGACGTCACTTTCAGTTTTCCTATTAGAACGGACCCGATGTGTAGTACCCGGCAAATGTAAAGGGGAACTCCATCCAAGTCCTTGCCAGCATGGACCGGATGAAAGGATTCGAAAGAATGCACGGAATCTGTCAATTTGTTGGCAGGTCTAAAACGGTACGAATTGCATCCTGGAAATAAATTAAAGTATGTCACTCAACAAAGATTGTGGATATATGCTTATAGACATAATATGGCTGATTCTTGCAATTTCAACACTCCTCATTTTGCTGACTGCAATGGACTTGTCATTTGTACATTGTGACTTTTAGCGGATTTCCACAGGCACGTGTTGATTACGCTATTCGAAAGAAAATTCTTAGAAAGGAAACTGGATACTTTCCGTTTCTGATTGATTTCTTGTGAAATGATACAATGCAATAATATGGCTTGCCACGAGGTCCCAATGTTCGCCTTCGCTAGTCGTCTGTCCACGACTCTTGAACATTTGAATGTAACTAGGCAGCTTTTATTTAAGTTTTGTATGGATTCACATGGAAATTGCTGTGGTACAGTAGCAGGTCTTACTTCATACTTGCGTGATGTTTCTCATGCTTTGAGAAGATTGAATCGATCGAATTACAAAAGTTTGACACTTGGAATCTGCCTTTAACATTGTAATTTTTAATTAGTGCTATGCATGAGTTCTACTTACACAAGGAAAAACGGTATATTGGTAGCAATTCGCAATTATATTTGCTGTGAACGGTAAATGTGAATGAAACAAATATGACAACAGATGTGCTGATGCTAAATTTCAGTTGAAACACTAGATTTTCTTAATTGGCAAGCAATTTGCATCCGTGCACAAGGATGAAATTTGACCTATCTGTTGCAAACTCCAGTGATCGGAAATATTTTCATACAAATTACAAACTTCCTTTGTTATGGCCTACAAGTGTAGGGCATATGTGACCTATCGTATTACTTTTTAAAACAATAATAAACTCCGTATTACAACAGATCCAGATTGCGTCAACTGGTGTACTTATTTGTATGCATTGCAAAACTTGCGTGTGCGACTTGACATGCGTGTAATATAAACCCATCATTCATACAACCAAACAATGTAAAAGATATGTATATAAAATACCTGGACAATTGTAAATCGCATTTAGCTTCTCAATGTCCAACACGCTGAAAGTCCCCGATTCTGAGTTTTGACTTGAGCCGATTTGAATTTTCTCAGAACCCTTTGGACGGATACATTTAGTTTCTCTGAACATATGGCTCAAATAATCAAAATAAATGTCCACCGCTGCTTGATTGTGGAATTGAGAAATATTGGAAAAGCTTTGGTTCGTATTTGACCGTTCCTCCCTACATTCAGAATCAAAAGAAATGTATCCGTCCCTGTCTGGTCTAGTTTCTTCATACTCAAGTCCAAGTACTCTTCCTAGTGCCTTTTGTATTATCGGAATAGTCAAGCAGTCCAGGCCAAATGTGATTTGGATTGGACCCTTGCTGGGCTGAACTCCCAGTGCAGCGTCCATGCAAATGTCATCGTCACGAACAAAATTGAGCCAATGTTCTTCGGAGGTTTTTCTCTCAACAAATTTAACACAAGTTCTGTTTTCAAAGACTTTCATCGCATTTTTAATTAAAAGTTTTGCGTCCTCCATGTATGGTTCCATTGCGAATGGCACTGTAGCCGCGGGCCATAAATTCGAAGTAATTTGCACATTGAGTTCTGCAAACGCATGCAAGTTTTGTAAACGATTTGAATTAAGCAATTAGACACGTTTGAGTGAATTCAATTTCAGAGCTGTAGCCTTTGTGTTTCAATTAAATACAAATTGACTATTTACTAGCTAGACTAGCAAATACTAAATAAAATAACTGCATACTTCGGATTCGTCTAAAAAGGATATGTCCAACGTTATGCATACATACACAATAACTGCATACTCTGCTCAAAATTGCATGACTTCTTTGTCACTGTCATACCTGAATTTGTGTGCGATTTGCTCGAATCATTTTCCACAGTGTTGACAGTCAGGATAATCACAAGAACTATCAGAGGAATTGTAAGCACAGCCAGAATTTTCCACCCAATACGAAACATCACACTTGAATCCATTTTACAAGTTTTACACGTATGTAGCTCACAGATGCCAAAATAACTTGGCTTCCAAACTGCTCAATAGACTAATGGGTTACTAATTAGTAGTTAATTTGACTCCAGGAATCACCACGGTGGAACCCAGAATTTCCCAGAAAGTACAAAGATTCTAAAAACGAGCAGAGCTAATGAGATAAAAAGATATTCGCTTGAATAAATGCAAGTTAAATCAGGCTGCTGTTCAGCTCTTGATGCTCCAAATGGTAAATCTTTGACCTTATTAATTTCTTAAAATTATCTGCTTTGCGTCAGCCTGACATCATGTGGTGTGAAATTTATGATTTATGAAATGTGAAGATCAAAGGTCTCTCATTGGACAAGAATAAATCAAAGGGCACGTGCACTGCACTGACTGGGTAAAATGAAACGGAAGGTGGACCGAGCTCAAATGTAATTAAAAGTAATTCAATATAGTCTTGAGTGGGTGTAAGTAACGTGACAACGTGTCAATGTAATGACTGAACGACGGTGGTTTCCTAGTTAAAAGTATAACTGCCGAACATTATAAGAATGAGTGAAACTATTCTATTATAAGAATGAGTGAAACTATTCAATTATAAGAATGAATGAAACTATTCGATTACAAGAATGAGTGAAACTATTCTCAACCAAGTGAAGAATGAAGCGAATACACGGAAAGAACCGAACCGAAGATAAAGTTTGTACAAGTGCATTTACATCATTAAGAAATATCCAAGTCATTATCTACAGACACCTTCAAGTAACATTTTACTTGGGCACGCTCCACAGTAGCTAGGGACTGTGAATATAATGTAGTTAGCCAATGACGAAGTTTAGTAAAAGTAGAAAAGTATCAAATCATTAAATTAACTATGTTAAACTAAGTATAAGCAATGTTTGCTCTACTGAATTCCGAAAATATGCTTTCCAAAATGAGATGGTTAGCAGGTGGATCAATAGAATAGTAAAATTGGAACTCAAAACGGAACCGCGTACAAACGCGCCTCTGTCAAATACGTAAACGTAAGCTAAATTTGACGTACATTTATTCATCACAAGTCAATACGTTGTACACTGAGCATTTCCTAGCCATATGATTGAATGGGACTGAAAGTTCGTAAATATTGGGTAGAATCGACCCTGTTACTGATCGTATCACCACCTTCAAATTCAATTTTACACTGTCCTACAAATATGGGTGAATTGTACGGATCCCTTCCTCCGATTATTGAAATTACAGGCATGGCTGCTCCCGTTCTCAATTCCCACCTCAATTTTGCCTTCCCCCCTGGATTTGTTAAAATTTCGTAGTCCGTGTCATATGCATGTTCGTGTCCTCTGTCCACTACCCAACACGTCTTCTGACCTGTCGAAGGGTCGGTTGTAATTTTGCCAACCAGGATTGTACCAAGTTGATATACGCGGCAAATGTAAAGGTCAACCCTGCGACGTCCATACCCGCCTATTTCTTTTCCTCCAATGATTGGAAAATCCTCACTTGTGTAATTAAATTTATTTGATGGACGGAAACGGTAGGATTTACAACCTGGAAAAATAAAGTGTGATTTGACATATTTCTAACCTTATCTGCACACAATTAGCTAATTTTACCTGAGCAATTGTACATTGCATTTATCTTCTCAACATCCAATACACTAAATCCAGGCGGAAGACGAGCACAACCTAATTTAATTTCACCGTTTAGAATGGGTTCGAGGCAAGCTGATTCTCTCAGCATAATGCTTGAATAGTCAAAAAATATGTCGAGTGCAGCCGGAGAATGATGGTGTCCGATTGGAGGAATTGTTGATAAATTTCTTAATTGTTGTGCACAATTTGGCTCATATCTGATATATTTGTCACGGTCAGGACGTGTATCTTCAAAATCAAGCCCAACTGCTCGGCCAATTGCTCTGAGTATTTCACCATTTGTACAATTCCTCGGAATCGCAATAAGCTTAGCTCCTTTTGTAGAAATATCTCGGCCAATGGGATAATTATCATGATTTGGCAACTCTGAATCACTTTGCGTAAAACTAAACCAATATTTGTCAGATTCCACCCAGTCGCTGAATCTGATACACGTTTTGTTTTGCAGAATTTGCATCTCGGACATAATCAACTGAACAGATTTTGTGTCCAGGTGGGTCTCCAGCACGTACGGTATATGTCCATTAGGCCATAGTGTAATGATCGGCCGAGGTTTGGCTTTGGGCCCTGATTCAGTGAGAGAAACACAAGAAAAATAGCTGGAATTCTAATTAGTTTACTCAAATTGTTGGACAGTTTACCAATAAATTCCGAGTGATTTGGGTTTTTAATTGAGCTGGGAGCAGTAGCAATCAAAATAATTCCAATCACACCAAGTAATGTTGAAAATACAGCCAGCAATTTCCACCAGTTTTTTAAAATATTCATTGTAGATGTGTTGTATTTGACCAACAGGTCTCCTCGCCTTTAGCAAACACTAAAATACTCCCAAGTTTTGAGCAAATTGGCGTGAGGATTGTAACTTGTGATGAAATTTAAAATGCTATTTTTAACGCTCTGTTCATAAGATAGTTGGCAATAACCTTAATCATTACGCTGGAGTTCCAGAGTAAGGTCATTACAGGCGTAAATTAATGTCAACATAAAGATTGTAAAATTGATTGCCTTGTGCAAGAATTTAAGTTACGTAACGTCAAAACTATTATATTTCTACTCTGCATATTGTATTTTGTGCGTTCTAGCGTTTGTGCGTCCTACAATCGGTTCTATTCCAGGTATTTTGCTCAGTCTGTCAAAATGTTAGCCAATTTATTTACTGAACTGACTATCTGTGTAGACTCTACTTTTAACTTTTGTTTCAATTCTACTGACTTCACTAAGCAAAACCCATGAATGCGCGAATATCACATACATGAGTGAGTATTATAATTCTGAGAAATGTATTTTGGTATGTAATTCTGGAAAATAGTTATGCGACTTTGGGATAAAAATAAGCATACGTGTTTATTATTTCGTACATCAATCGTATATTAATTTGCATGCGTGCATTAAGTGTGAATGCGTAGGTTCCTTTACAAAATCCCAGACGGTTTGAATCCAGTTCTTCAACGATACCACGGGCTTGTCAGCTCATACGGAATGTCATCGCTCAAACCTGAAACATAAAATCAAATTGAGAACATGCGATGTCCACCTGTGTTGTCATACACGGCCATGAATCTATTAATGATAATAGAAATTCCAAGAAAATAAAATTTACATACGTCTCAAGCGGCCCATTCGATACAATCTTGTTTGAGGATGACCACGACCAGTTAGGCGCCGACGACGTCCTACGCTGGGAACCAAAAATAATGAAGGTCTTTCCCTCGAATACGGACAACAATAATAGTCGGGTTCTGCTGGAATAGAAATCTCGTGTTCATCCACCTTCCATGTTTTTCCTTTTGAACATGGCTCCAGGCCCTCAGATAATCCCCTCCACTTGGCAATCATTTCCATAACTTCTTTCATAGCAAGGTCCTGCTCCCTTTTCTCATTTTGAATATTTTGCAGAACCGGGGTTGAAGGCCGGAGTTTCTTTGAACCTGGAATTGAACCATTCAAACTTCTCATGTAAAAATGTGCTATTATAGCAATTATGCTATTATTATAGCATTATAGCATTTTAGTTTGTTGAGAATACAACAAACTAAACAACATTTTCGGATTTAGAAAAAAATACGAAAATAAATATTTACCTTTGTGGGGAGTGTTCTGTTTGTCATAATCATCGTTTATTTGGTTGGATGATTCACGGTTTCTTGGCACGATATCACCGGACTCCATTTTATTGTGATAATATTTTTTTTTCAAAATTGGACTCGAAGCAGGAATATTTGTATTAAAAGTCCAATCAGTGTATAGTATGACAGGTTCACTGAATAAAACCAAAATTTGACCTAAACTAGAACTATATCTGTTTTTGGTGCAAAGAGTTCCCAAATAGCTGAAATTTTGAATCGGTTTAAGACTGTGGAAATGATTGCAACTACAAATGTGTTTACTTCAACAAAGCCCTCATTGTGCCAAAGTTGTCAACTGGGAACTGACGGATTTTATCTACTTGCTTGCTCATGCTACACGATTACACTACGTCACATCTAGACTCCTTGCACATATGCATCCAGCAGGGAGCTGGCAGTTAGAGACAAGCGGAAGTGCCCTTAAAACATTGTTATGCTAATTTACATGCAGAGGCATTGCGACATTGGGTAGCACTAGTAGCACATGATACCTTGTTTCACGTCCAAATCTTATTAACATTATCCAACATTGAAGTATTGAAGAAATAAATTGTAGTTTCGATTAATTTCAAACATGCAAACTACAATTAGATCACAAAGAGCGGCATGCCTTCCTCGCTTTTGTTGTTCATTACACTGCCCTAGCCTAGAAATACCCATACAAAGGCACTGCGTTATGCAGGAAACCTATAAGGTGCGGCATTATTGAAACGATTTGTCTGATTAACTATTGATGTTTAGTAAACTGGGTCAAATGGCAGGCAAGGGTTTGTTTTTGTTTTGATTAGGTAAGTATTTTCCTGTTTACAATGACCCATATTTTGACATTTAAATTTCCAGCAGATGTGGATGCTGTGCTTGCTCAGCAATTAATAATACCAGCTCATAAAATTTTTGCGGTTGCTTTATATCAGATTTATTTTTGCCAGTTAATTCAGTAGCCTTTAGAATGTATTTCACTCAATATACCACAGTAGTGTCGGTTTTAGTCCTCGCATTGTGTTTCTCAACATTAGTAACTGCTACTAAAAGGAAAAAACCCAAACTCCAAACAGACTATGTGTCAAAGAATCAAGATATTTTACAGTTTCTACAATATCTTCCAGCAGGTTGATTGAACTTGGTCTATTACTAGTGCAGTTACTACTATATTTACTTACTCCGGTGCCGGTTGTCCGAATGTTAATTTGAAAGCTTTAATTTGCAGCCGCCATTGCAACCGCGGAGCAAGACTTCTTTGTTCGTGTAGAAGGCTCCAAATATGCAATTTCCTTTATGCCGGTATTATCGTAATTATCACAATCCCGAAAATATTATTCGTCTGAATTATTGCGCCTCTTAGATGAATTTCTTCAAGGCCTATCAAATGTGTCGAAGGCGAGGGGGCTATTCAGTAGAAGCAGACGACACATTCATTCCAGCGGCAAATCTACTGCTCAAAGCTAGTGCGTAAAGTATAACTCAAGTATCTAATTAAAAGGTTCTTCAAGCTGATTAGTATTTTAATTGTGCCAGGATCACCGGAGCATTGGAAATATTGGACATCCGCCAGCTCGATGGCCACCAATAATACTTTTAAGAGTTTTCACTCAGGCTTAGCCGTAAAGCCGACCAGATGGGCTGCCGGTGAACCTACTTTGAAGCATCACTCCTGTGTTTTACTTGAAAGGTCACCAACTGGATTCAGTGAGAAAGCTGTAAATTGTTATGACAAAAAAGCCCACGCTTTGTGTGAGATATTTGAAAAGCACGTCCACAGCCATGCAAATGTAGAAAAACGGCGTAAGCTCAGGACATCCAAAATGAAAACGTTATTTGACTATTAGTAGATACTATCCCATCAAAAGCACATTTATGTGCTTTAATTTTTGTACAAACTCCTGAACTCAACGCAACTTTTTCAAGTGTAAATAAGCTGTTGAAGTTCAATACCCACGCAAACAAGCCGGCAGGCAAGGCGAATAATGAATAAACATACAAAAGAAGAAAAACGTTTGTTTTCAAATTAATTAGAACACAAATAAGCAAATTAAATGTTTGGTTTCTCTGTAAAACAAGGCAAGGGCGTGCTTACAAAAACGAGCAAATGAAACAAACATCTAAGCCTAGTACTAACGTATCTCCCGTTCCCCGTAGTCGTCCGTTTACACTACATTTGCTTTTAATTAAATTTTTTTAGTGGTTCGTTCTTTCCTCTCCTACTAGTACCCTGTTTATGTAATTAAATTTGAAATGCAGAGTGCAAAGTGCAAACGACTTGGAATTAACCAGACACTCTTTCATGACTCAATGATACTTGTTCTTGTTTATATTGTTGAGAGGAATGTTATTTGATGACCTTAATAAAATTATTCCACAATTTAACAATTTGATAAATACCTACTAGAATATTAATTTTGAAATAATGCAAATGATACAAGTGTGCGTTAATCATTTTTTCAGTAAAACTTTTGCCATTTAAGCTAGGATATTTGTTTGCATTCCAAATTCCAACGTTAGTGTATGTAAAGCAACTCAACTCATATAATACACACACAAGAATTTTCAGTGAAGTCTACGAATTACTCGTTTGCAAGACCCACACGGACTCATTTGACTGCTCTCAAATGTCAGTCCAGTTTGAGTGCAAAACCCTTGAATCCCGTCCTCCCGATTATCCAATCTATGTGTGAAGTATTTGACTTTTCGTAGCTTTGAAAGGTTTAACAAAACTTCTAATCCTGCGACGGTCAATGGGATTCCAAGTGTCACACCTTTGACGTTTTTGAAAGCAAAGGTAATCCAATCGCAGATGACGCATCTGCCTTCATGAAAGAGATCATAGCTCATAAAGTCAACCTCAATATCTTCCAAGGTTGGGATTTGGATATTTGAGTCTACAAACAAATCAGCAGAGATTTTGAGGTGTCGTAATTGTTTGCAATTTTGAAGCAATTCCATCTTTAAGCTGTTCATTCTCATATCGATTGATGTCAGAGTTTTTTGATTTCGGTCGATTATTGTCTTGAGCCAAGCCTCGTCTTTGTCACCGCTGTCGGGCATAGCATAGTACCATGTAAGTTCGGAAAGGTTTTCAGATGCCAAACACGGGCAAACTAATGAAGGAAGTGTTATTTTGAGTAAATATCATCAACAATATTTTAAATTGCACAATGCATACCATAAATATTTTGCAAATTTATGGCGCGAATTGAAAAAGTATTCAGCTTAATATTTTCTTGGATTGAATTGAAAAACTCCTTTGATAGGACTTCTTCGGGAATAATGATTTCGGTTTGCTCTCCTCCAAACATGGGACCAGACACATCAAATTTCATAATTATTAATTCTAAGAAGTTGACGGTGTGAACATGTCGATCCAAACACTTGTAATATGCAACCATCAAGTCTGGAATTGAGAAAACTTCAACCATAACTAGACTTGTTAAATTCAAGCGAAATTTTTTTAAGTTTGGGGCTTTGACAGCGCTGAGGAATCTTTCGACTGCATCCGCGTGCTTTATGGAACTTTCAATTCCAGTCATGTGGCATGCGTATATCTAGCCAAAACCCACCACAAAGATTAATTAGTCAAATGTTGTTAGCCGTAGGCTCCAATAGGGAACTCACGATTATTTGCAACTCAGTAACATTGTTGAATGCGGTTTTGTTCAGAAATAGTGTGATTGCACTTCGAGGAACATTCCCCAATGACAAATGATCAATCAAAAGGCTTTCTGAGTCCACTGCACCGTATTTGAGGAATTTGAAAACATTTTGAGTTGTGTTGCTTGGACCGAGTTGTGCAAATTTGATCCGAGGGAATTTATTTCGGCATTTGAAAATGGGAAATGACTCATGAAGATTGTCCATGCGAACCGTTTCAAATGTACGAAAGGAATTCAAAAGGTATGTTGCTGATTCACCATCCTGAATGCTTGCCCGAAAATAAAGGCATCCTAACTGAGGTGTGTCTATAATAGCTCGCCAGAAATGACACACTAGTCGAACGCTCCTCTTCTCCTTCAAGCCAAGGAAGTGAAAAATATTTTCCAAGGGCTTTAAATAACAATTAAACATAATTTTGAATCTATTTACAACAAGGAAAGGAAAAATAAAGATGTACCTTTAACGGTAACATAAAAATGGTTGTGTCTTGAGTCTCCGACATTCTGTATCTGTGTGCAATATAGTTTTGGAAATTTTTTAGGAGTGGCCTAGTTTTGGCAGAAAGGATATATATATATATATATATATATATACAATGTAGCCGAATATGGCAAAGTTACTCAATTTCGGAGTCTAAACCGCTTAAAAAATCCACCATCTACATTGTTTTGTTTCTTTAACTTTTTTACTTAGTAACTGCACATGATTCGCATTTCCTTTGAAGAATTTTTATAAAATACCTTTAAATGTGATATTAATATCAGACCGCATTTTGGTACGCTGACTGCACTTTAATATGAAAGAGCAAAGACCTTTGATCAATGGTGTGCAAAGCTCATTGACCCATAATTTTACCAAATTGAAACTTCCAGCTGAGATGTAAACTTTGAAGAGCCGCAGTTTGGAGAAACACCACAATCAAAAGATCAGTTCAAAGTGCATTTCTACACTTTTTGCACACTAGGTGGTTCAGTTTGATGATCATTGATGAGTTTGAGCCAGGGGGTATACTTTAGAGTTGAGTGAAATTGAAAGGAGAACTGTCGAGGGCCGCCTTTTGACGGAAAATTAAAGGGATGCCTAATGTAAGCTGGACTTGGAGCCCGGTTATTTAAACACTTGCTCCTGAGTGAGATCTCACAATTGTCACAATGAAAGAGACTCCTTCGTCATTTAAAAAGAAAAGACAGTTCATTTGAAAATACTACCGCGCTCAAGCACAAAAAAGCAAAGCATTTTAAATTTTAAAGTTCAAGAGTTTGCTATTTCACTATGAAAACTAAGCACGAATTTTTCAATTCAATTCTGTATATCGTGGCTTAGTTTTGAGTGGAATTTATTTATTTATTCACATCTATTCTTCGTCTGCATTACAGATGCTCCTAAAACCAGAAACCTGGTATTGATTTCGACGTATGTATAAAGATATATCTCCCTGAACATTCCAGATCTTTCGTAGAGTTTAATAAATAAAAATATGTCAAAAGCACATGCTAAATGGACCTATCACACACCACTGACACCACACTTATTCTACGAAGTCGGCTTTCCATCATAGCATTCAATCGGAATTCGGTATCGTATTCGTATCCCTCAATTCCATTTGATTTTGTTGTACAAAGAAATTGTTTACTGAATTATGTACAGCTTTTTGATTACACATTCATCGGCATGTAATAAACTCCTCGAGCACTAAATGGATTGGAGAATAGTATTCATAAATTAATTCTCTATGAATAAATGTATTACTATTCACCTCATTGGACAATGTTGACCGAACACAATGGGTTTCTGACAATCCGTCTGGCATTGAGGATCAATGAATGTTCTTGATGCACTTGGATTCTCACGCATACATTTGCAAGCCATGATGTTTTTATCCTTAATTGATTTGGCGAAGAACTTATACGCACGAGCGTGGCTACAGGAACCTGCAAAACGAATTGTGCCTCCATCATTGTCAATTAGCGTCCTTAATTTATATTGGGGGAATTGCTTTATCAAAATTCTTGAAATATGAGTATTGTTTGAGTTAAGGCCGTTTACTATTTTAAAACTTTGTATTTATAAATCTAGTGGATTTCAGTTTGTAGTTATTTGTTATGTTATTTTTTCAAGTAAGCTAATGCTAATGCAATGAATTATGTGAGTAGATAAAATGGTCTTTACTGCTCAAATTGCAGCAAGAGCAAAAATCCTAAGGGGATACTAAACATTTTCTTAGCACACATTCATGACTTAACTCAATTTAGTTACATTTTATTATTTTACCTGTAAAAAAATCCAAGACATCCGTTCCATTCCTACATCCAGGTTGGAAAGGTCCACCACCATTCGGAAAGAAGTCAACATGACCCATGAGTCCCGAATATCCCTTCATCCCTTGATTTGTGTGAACAATGTCCACAAAATTAGCATCCGTACTATCCAATTTGCTTTCCCTCTCCTTCATTTGAAAGAGAGGACCCGCGGGATCCAAACCAGTTATTCTGGCAATAGGGGCAGAACCACTTTGAAGTAACTCGTAGCCAGCAATCCCTGAAATGTGTGCACCCAAACTAAATCCAATAATGTGAACTTGATCTGGTCCGGAAATCCCATGATTTGGAGTTTGGATTAAGAATCGAATGAATTGAGCAACTGCATTCCCTGCAACTGGGAGTCGTTCCACAACTACATGGTAATTTAAATTAGGTGCTCCCGGGGGAGTGGCCAAGGGCCCCCAATCCACTGCAACTATGTTGGCTGGGAAATCTTCAGCCAAGTATGCTTTGGTAAAGAATATGGTGAAAAGACAAAGCAAAGGCAGGCAACAATATCTTAATACTTTTTACAACCATCAAATCTTGAGATTTTTTCTTACCATCTTTCATAGTTTGACTGAAATCCGTCGTATAATTATTAAGAAATCCGTGAATGCAAAATATTACTGGTAATTTAGGATTGAAACTGGATCTTTTCAACACTTCAATGTCTCCGATGAGCAGCCTTTCGTGATAATTTGTATTCCTGTAAACATTCGCGAGGCTATTTACACGTCAACACATAAATTTGCACTTTGCTAGAGGCAGGCAGGCACGCGTTTCCCGCTAATTAATTACCTTGGATCAGGATACAAATGGAAGGATACTTGGTCGGCAGTTTGCCTTGCCTTCTGTATAATATTATTGTTGGTCCTTGTACTAAACCTTATGAATGGCCATCGACGAAGAAACTGCGTCTGGGCTTGAATTCGGGGATCCAAGATCATAATAATAGCCAGAGTAACAGTAATTTTCCAACTCCAACTAAACATTTTGAAACGCCCTACTTGGTCACTTTAAAAACAAAACGGACGCAAGGAGAAGGTTCGTCAACCTCATTTGAAGTCGACGATCAGTCGTAATTGTAAAAAAAAATCACTATTAAATCTTGTAGTTAGTTCAATATAGTCAAAAAAGAAACAGGAGCAGAACTTGACATCCCAATGCAGTCGGTGCTGTTCGTGCACTACCGATTGAAGACAATAATTCCTTTGTTGAGCTGAACTGATTTGAGTTGGAATTAATAGGAAGCAAAAACAAACGCAGAAGCCGTAGTAAGTAATTCTGTTTTGCAAATGTGGAGTGCACCAGGTGAACGTGACCTAATAAATGAATCTGACGCTTGTTAACTTTCACTCTTCACTCAACCATTTAGCTTAACTGACGGCGGCTTCTCATATGGAACAATTGCATCCTCATTATTATGCATGCTGATTCCTTATTCAATGGTGTTGAGGGAGTTTGCAGGAAAACAAACTTGGTCTGTATTATTTCATTGATTACCTTTGATATTTGCACTCCCACTTGTCGTTTAAAACGACCTAGTAGTAGGAGTCTTTTGATGTACACCAACTGGTTAGGTGACGATTTTGATAAGTTAGGCTTGTGCAGATTTTTAAAGGAAGCCATGCTAATTGTTACACCATAACTGTGAGCATTACATATTATCATTCAGTGTTGTAAATTTTTAAAATTCGTGATTAGTAAATTTCAATCCTAATGAATTCCCATCACGATTTCTCGCAATGTCTTCTTCCACAATCATCGTTGCGCTGTGTTAGATGCAACATTATTCTTAGCACATGAGGCTTACAAATTTATTACGTGATCAAGATTACTGTATTTGAGGGTTTATAGTAGAATTATATAATATGCGTGAAGACTTTTCACGCATTGAATTTAATGCTGCTTGAGGTAGGACTGCTGCGAATGACGAGAATTTGTTAAGGTAGACTTCAGACGTATTAAACTTCTCAAGTCTGGACCACTGAATCCAATTAAAAATCAAATTACTTTACTTTTCGTGGGTGTAATTAGAACACACATCCGAGCGGAAGGAAGAGTTCAATTAAGATGGACCAAGATCTTCTACCGAGGACAACTTAACAAACGCAATCTCTCATGACGCAATTTCATTATCGTTCATTCGTCCCATTTTTGGAGTTAATTTTGACAAAATGAGATCTGCCGGACAGAGTGACTACTAACATTTTGCGTATAAACCCACTAGCACATACATATCTTGGCATGGAATTTTCCTAATAACAAAAAATTATTAATCACGATGCGGCGATGTAATGTGAGTGATTTTAACGGATTGGGGTATAAAATGTTGACATGAAATACCCCAATTATAGTTTGAAAAAAAATCTGTAACAAGAAAATAATTACAGGTAAATATTTTCGCCTTGAGCGTTCATAAATTCTAAATTTAGAAATTTCATTTCGCAAGTAAAGTACAAAGGCTTAACAAGATTTGTCAGATTCGCGAAGTCTGGAATTTGTCAAGCAAGCGTCTCGATCTTCTCTCGTGCTGGTGCTGCTGACGGTTGTGATGATGTTACCTTGTTGAACGCCCAATTAGTGATTCTGCGAACAACAACGTCTCGTACTTATTACAACGGTAACCAAGCACGGAATCCCTTCGAGTGCTCATCCCTGTTTTGGCGTAACATGAATTCTCATCATTCCTTGCCGGCGGAGATTTAGCGTACGCGTAATTTCAGATGCGCCTAAAAACTCTACATCCCTTCTTGTTTACAGATTCATGTGAATCATGGCGTAGAATCAAAAATGTATACAAGAATGCCTATGAACTATTTTGCGTTTTACATCCCATTAGGTATTCTCGGGAGTGACCGAATTTCTAGAAACCTTCATTCGGGTATCGAAGGCTTTTATGTAATGAACGTAAATATTTCTTGCAAATTGAAATCAAACTCAATACCGGTGAAATCCAACGCAGTCCGCCATGTAAATTAGCCAAATTTATTTGGTAAAAGGAATTAGTACGCCTACCGCCCACGCTGGACTATGTTATAGGATAAGTGCGTAGATTTATTATGCATAATCTGGTTCCGCCTTTTCAAAATTTATTTATGAATTTCTTTGAATGTTCAATGACATTTTTGTTCAGATAGAGGTACACATCTACTACCCCTTCGTGTTTTGTTGGCTTAGATTGAATTGAAGATTAGACAACGGCGAATGCATTCCTATATATGAAATCACCAATTTTATTTATCTGACAGTAATCACAGTCATTGCAATTTCACATTAGTATTTATGCACCCTATACACATTAAAATTCAAGAAAATAATAATTTACTTGCATTCGTTATGCGCAATGGGCGGATAACAACCAAGTTACTTTGTCAAAACACCTTCCAGGAATTATTTAAAGCCCTACGCACTTGGAATTGTAAGGGCTGATACCACATCGCATTGGAGACATTCAAATTCAAGAAGCCTGGCAATGGAAATCCAAACTAAAAGTTTTCCACGGGCTACTTCCCACTTCCCACCCCTGAGTCCACATCCGTCTACAGATTCCAAGAAAAAAGATGATGTTTGACTAGCATATCCCTGACACCGTTTTTCATTTCGCACTTGTCGTCTTTGCTGACGGGTTTCAGCTCCCACTCCAATGTCAGATTAAATGAAAATTGGGCCAGCATCCTCAGTTCACATTTCAATCCAACCCAGCCCGGGCTATTCAGGAAACTCCAAGGATGAAACCTGAGTATAATTTAATGCATACATTTAATTTTAACTCATATGCGTTGTTTACAGTTCAACGGGCACAATGGACGCATAGAACGGATGATAAAGAGGATCGATTGATTTTTAGCTTTTTTTATTGTATTTTAAGGTTTTTCGAGCAGCTTTGCAAACAACAGTGGTAAATACACGCTGTTGTGACTTTCCGTCTGCTTGTGAGTACATGTTGACTATTTTTTAGCAATTGTTAGAGTTCAGCAGTCGCCTGATAGAAAATAAGATTATGTATCTCTCATGTTGACAGCTAATCCAACCAAACTAGGGCGAATTCTATATATTTAGCTCCTTGCATATAACCTTGCAACCGCTTTGTAAAATCAAGATGAAGGAAAATTGCAGAATTTCATCAAAAATAACTCACCACTTGCTCACGACCTCCGCAGAAGAGCAAAGAATTTCAATCCACAAATGAAGAACTTGTTCATTTAGACCAAGGCAAATGAGAGATCTTAGTTTCACATCCATTTGGACTTTTTCATGAGACCGATTCACCATTTCCACACATCGAAACAGGAGCTGGAATAAGAACAAAATTCAAATTCAGGAGCTTTTCCAAACACATTTTGAAGTTCGAACATCAAAAACCAACGCCACACATGAGTACTTAGTTTATAGTTGAAGTACCTCTTCAGGGCTGAGAACTTTCCCATCTTCATCCAGTCGATAAGTTTTACAAAGAACAAGTCGGGAATAGACAGAGCGAAAGTCACGCTCAATTTCCTTAAGTGCAACCTCTTCAATGAACAACCACGGGTGAGTGGGTCCAACCAATGAGGAAGGGTTTCGCATCCCATACTCAAATATCTTTTTTAGAGCGGGACACAAAGTTCCACGAGTTAAATCCGCAATCCCCTCTGTCACAGAATCGTCACCAGCTGCACTGTACTGTTTTGAGCGTTCATCCAAAATCGTGACACACCGAGATGGGAACCAACCCCTTCAAAAGACACGAAATGTTATTTTTGCGAAAGACAGTAGTCCAGCATTTTTGCATGTACTAGTACCTTAGTCCGTTCAACTCTCCAACCCAGCAATGCTCATCCTTGGAATTGATCACGATGAGAATGTCATTCTTACGAAATCCCAACTCATCGTCATCTCGTCGTTCAAAATCTAATAAGATAAAATACAATTGATTTGGTGATCGATGCCATACTTGGAGTATAAAGTATAAAGTGTGGCTGGGTGCTTACCAACTAAGGCTTTGGCACGCTTCACACCACTAGAAAACCCATGAGTGTATCTCTCGTGATCTTTTGCATGGCTGTCAAGGGAAAAATCAGGCTCCAAATTTATTTTGGTGAATTTCTGATCATTGGCTATGAAATGGCGACCAATTTGAAGGATAGCATCATGAAGATCAACCATGAGTTCTACAGAGAAACACATTTAGAACTAAATCTTGAATTGGAAAGGATTTATTGTGACTTACCAGTTTGTCGGACGTTCTTGTTCTTTGTATCATCTCCACTACGCAGCTCCCCAAAAATAGTTTTGAAAACACTACGTCGTGCTGTTTTCTCTGGTTTCTTCGTACTTCGCTTTTTCACCTTCCGAACCTTATTTGAAAATATTGAACCTTCGGTCGGAACCTGGGATGCAAGGCTCTTTCGCTTTTGTTCTAATGTATTACTATTTAAATCTTCAAATGTATCAATCTCCAGCGCATCAAAGTCTTCAATTGTGGACGGAAGATCGGAGAGGAAATTAAAAATCTCTGCCGAATTCTTCAGCTGCAGTAATTCAGTTTCTGGAAAGCAAAATTTTAAATTTAATCTTGTTCAGAATTCCACACAACACATAAGGCAAAGGCGCTGACTCACCTTTGAGTTTAATAAGCGCAAGCATGACTTTAAATAGAACCACGTCCCCTTCGGCAAAGAAAAGATCCCAGATTCTAAACAAAAACACATAAACTCATAAGTTTTGCATCAAGTCAGTGTATAAGAACTTCTGTAGTTAGTTTGCTCAATACCGAATCAATATTTTCGCATGGACAGTGGACGCAAACATCGTTAAGAACCAGGTGAATACAATTAGACCCAGTTCAATATCATGTTCCCGAAGCAAGGCATCTACTTCCCGGAAATGTACGGAAACAAAGTGGGCGAGAACAAGGGAATCCGTCCGAATCCCCACAAAATCCGAAGAGAATGAAGACGGGGGAAGAATGTCTTCAATTATTGTGCACATCAACCAAAAGCAATCTTCTTCTTCCAATAATAATAGCAAATGCGCCACAACTGTTCCCATCCCTTGACAATAACCGATGTCTGGATACAACCAGGCAATTGCTCTCAGAACACGACGAAGACGTGGGATTCCAGGAGACTCCAATTTTGTAAAACACCCATTTGTAGGAAGGATTCGTGTGATGTCCTTTTCAATGTGCTTAGCAAATGAAAAGTATTCGTTGGCCGTAGACTCTTTCACTACTTTCCAGTATGGCAAATTATTTGGTTTGAACTTCTTTTCCAATGCCCCGCTCAATCGAAGCCACATTTGGGGACGAAGGGAGTGAGGAATTCCACCATTCTTCGTCATCATTTCCCATAGTTTTTGAGATAGAGGAATTTTATTTGGGATTGAGTCCCATGACATGTCTTGTACTTCTTCCCGGCTGTGGGAAAACTCCAGATACGCCAGCCATTGCAATCTGAAAAAAATTGTCAGCACAATTATTCATCTATTAACGCCGATACTTTGTTTAAATGTATGTATGCTTCATGCTAAAACAGAGTTCAGATAGCTCGGTTAGTGTTGAATTGGCTTGATACTTTACTAAAACCAAACTTGATAACAAATGGTACGAATAACATACACGCAAATATGTATGAATTTAATTTTATTCAAGTCAATTTACATAATTCGTAATCATGTATTACATCGAAATTCAGTTTTAGTCTCGTCCCAAAGGATTAAATTAAAAAGGAGTAAAAAATGCCGTTAATCACTGCACTCCAGAAAACTCAAAAAGTCCCAGTTCTACTTCTCGTGTTCAGCGCGGACTGCCGGGGCTGGATATTCTACTCTTCGAATAAAAATTTGATTGTCTGTGAAGTCTGGAGGATCAATGCGATCATGTAAATAAGAGCACCCAACTGCCAGAAAGTTTCCTGCAATATTAAAATAAATGTGTACGAAACACCTGAGCTTTCTTCCCCACATCACATGAAATGCGTTAAATGTTCACAAACCACTGTCGGAGTAGCTGAGAGCTGAGATCTCATTAGAATAAGTAGAGTAGGACAGAATCCGACATTTCAAGGTTGGATTCCAAACGTACACTTTTCCCTCTGACCCTCCGGTGCACAAAGATTTATTTGGATGAAAGCTTTAAGAGAAACAAAAAGTTATTATGGTTGCATGATACTGGTTTTTAGTTGAATGCTTATTGAATTATTCAAACCTGATTGCATTCACCGGGTGGAAGACATTTTCTCCATCCCGGCATTTGGTATAATGTCCACGAAAACAATAATTTTGGCTTTGATTCTTGGCTAAGATATTTTCAATTGAGACTCGGCCTTCAATGGTTCCAACTGCGTAAGTCAATTTGTTCGGACAGATTGAAATGGAGCGGGTCTGATACAAAGGCATTTCCGATGTCCTCTCACTCAAGGGTACCCACATCGTTCTTAAATCCCAAATCGAAATGTGATTTTCTGCAGTGGCCACAACGACTAGCTCATCTTTCACATCCACACAAAAGACCTAAATGTTTTAACTCATTTTTACTTGCATTTTTTAAGTTAATCATACACAGAAATACATACCTGTTCTGGTTGACTATATTTCCCAATTATGGCATTTGACTTTGGATCCCATAATATGATTGACGAATCCCAACTTCCACTTATCACAATTCCGGTCGTTCCACTGTAACCCAAACTCCTGACGGAATTTCCATGAGTGCCCAGGATTGACACTAGCCACAAAGATAGAAATTTGCTAATTAAATCACATACAGATTAGAATTCATTATATCAATTTGAAAATTACGTGATTCTGTGTGGAGATCAACTACAGAGACAGTGTTGTCTAATCCACCGAAGCATACTTTGTTATCATTCTGTCAAGTCATAACAAAAATTAAGACTTTAGCAAAAATATACCAACCGGTTCAGCCCTTACAAATCCAAATCCAATTTTCTTACCATTGCAGCGCATCCCAAAATAGGGTCATCTTGTTTATGTGCAAAATTAATAGAATTATTTTGAACATCAAATAGTCGAACGGAGCCATCCCATGAAGAAGTAACTAAATGTTGTTCGGAGCCCGGAAGAAATTGTAAGGTACTGATTGTGTCCGTCGGTGCTTCGTGTAATTGGTACTGACTCGGAATACTCTGTTCACTCATTTTGACGAGAGGGGATTAAACTAATGCACTTGTAACTAAACGGTCTGACTTAGCGTGATTTGATAAACTCGTCTAAACTAAGATATGATTGGTCAAGTCAGAAACTACTCTAGAAATTCCTTAAGCACGCGTCAGTTCGTTTTGCTCACTAAACCAGAAATGAGCATCGCTTTCTGTAGCAAAGAGAAAATTTCATGCCTTGCATGCAACAGGGCAGCAGTGCTGTCTTGTAGATTTACCACACAAATTCTCCAGGCTGTACAAGACATTTGCTTTACAACAGAGGTCACTATGCCAAAGTAAACCTAAAATGTATGCTCTTTGACGGACGGATATATAAACTACTATCCAAACGTGGACAATTTGCATATGAATAGTAAAGTAGGACATTCCGAGAGAAGAAGAAGAAAAATAACGCCGGAGGAAAAGATTATATGAGGATTAAAATGTGCATGTACTCGTACTCACCGCAAAGAGTGGTCCTCTGTGAATGGAATTCCAAGGAGCTTATTTGAACTTTGCTCTGGACCATCCTCCACTTCTATTCTAAATCCGAGTTCATCATAATTGTCATCATCTCCATCAGCTGTTTCCGGTGTTTCTTGTGGCCACATGGACGGGGTGACAGCACTGAATGGAACTCCGGGTTTTGGACTGGATGATTGGCAAAGACCACCCCTTTCCATGGAACATACGAGGATGTCTTGTTCCGCATCGTCCATTGCTGATTCCACCAGAGCCAGTTTCTGTTTAACCATTTAATATGTAAATTTTGGGTAAAGTTAGATCATTTGATTAAAAATATTTCTAATCTTGTTAATAAAAGTATTTTATTGAAGATTCAGAGGAAGCTAGGGAACACCACACAGCATGTGAGCATGGCAAACGCTGGATATTTGTCTATAAGTTCCACAAAAGTGGAGCATGAGACTCATTTACAGAAGTGCAATAAAATGATCATCAAATTTAGTGTCATTATTTGCACAGCTTGAGTACTGGAGCCCCCCGAAGGGTGGTAGCTGGTTAGGCAGGTCTGAATAAGTAATAAAAAGTACTCCAAATTGGCTCTCCAAATTAGAAATTCGTGGCTAAGTTATAATGCCCGTAGGCTGTACTAGTTGGCATTAGGCCCATTGGACTGGGGCTTAAAATTGTAATTACTTCCAAATGCATCACGACTATTCAAAATTAAGTGCATGGTTTGCGTTTTATGAAAATTACTACGGATCTTCAAAAGCTATTAATTATTATCCTTTCTTTGATATGCCACAGACCACAGAGAAGTCTGGGGTCTCATGAAAGAGTTTAGGTTTAAGTACGACATCGGATTACGAGGCCAGACACAAAACCATAATCTGACAAATGTAACTTGAACATCTGTGCCCAGCGCATCTGTTGTGCCCACAAACATATACAATGCTAATGCGAGGGATTCATGGACTGGGACCCTCATTCCCAAAGTCAATTTCAAAATCACTAAAGTTGGCGAAATAATACACCGAAAAACACATTCTGCTTTGATTTCCTAAACTATTAAATCCTGCGAGTATAAACTGACAAGCAGATAACAAAATTCAATTCCACAATTAGCTTCACCTGAATAAGTTAATTACTCCTCATATTTAAAATTATTTTATTTCAGCAATCTCTCAAAAGAAATGCAAACTAATTCAATGATCATTACATAAACTTTAAATAGATTTAATAGAAGTGTCTTGTCTTACATGTGCAGTGTTGAGTCCGACATAACCTTTCCGGTCATTTGATGAATTTTGAAAGATTGACTTTGCGAAATCCATATTTTTAGCACCAGGAATTACTACGCACAACAAACTTAATACAAATGAACTCCCATCAGTACGCAGCCGAAATGTCACTTCCTTCCTTTAATATTTCCGTCACTCCAAAACCATATGGGTACAATTTATAACACTTTCGACCTTTCTATACGGACGATGTGCGACTGAGCATTAGCCAAAACCCGAATTTTTCTTGTCAAGTTTTGGAGGAAGAGTGTGCGATTGTGCGGGTCCTATTGATTTTCCTCATTCAAGGCAATCCACACACACACACACTGTTTACTTGATTTAACTTCCAGGCTTTGTCACATTATTCGTAAGACAACCACGACTAATTAATATTATTCTGTACATTGTCGTGATGCATTGAGAATTATGTATTTTATTGATGCGGGTTTATCCGCACAGTAACTCGTCACGATTCACGCGGAGCAGAATAGCATTATCCACACTGTGTAACTTTATATGGCAAAGGTAATTCCACTGATGGAAATTGTAAATTACTGTTTTAGCCTATGGCTCTTCGCTATTTTATTTACAACAAAAATTGCATAGTTCGTGTCTTATTCTTAAGCTTTACTAACCGGCCTTCTGGGGACGACTGCGTAATGGAACGAATGGAATTAAACTGTGTCCTCAGAAGGGATAATGAATTTAAATTAGCTTAGACTGACGACGGCATAAGCTGTATTACCAAGTTAGAGCCTGATGCATGTGTTTATCGTCTTTAATTAAGTTCGCGGTTTGTCGCAACGTCGTCGATAGCCAAAGGAAATGCTGAACAGTTTATTGCATTGTGGACGCTGGCAACATGTGAACATTATGGATGTGTTATGGGATAAAACATCAACTCAACACCCATAAGACAATTATTGTGCCCAATCTGGTTTGGCACAGATAAATTTGTTAATTGTGTAATGATCAGAATCATAAGCTGTAGCGCGTTACAATTCGGATTTTAAATAAAACTTATTGGAATGAGTGGGAGTAAAGGGATTTCCGATTTCCTTCTTTTCAAGTGTTAATCATTTCTGAATTATGAATACTAAAGCTTCCAATCTCCCAAAATTACCATTTATTAATTAGCAATCTATGGGATTTAATCAAAGAGATATTACACAGCGTATAAAAAGCTCTTTAGATTTAATACAATGTTCTTTACAACAGCATTGCATAACGAGCAGGTGCAGTTGAGTGATGAAGTAGCACTCATGCTAATGTTCACAAATAAATCCGATTAGCCCAAATTTTGAGATTTTTGCCTAGTAGCATCTCATTCTTCGTATTGAGCTTGAAGAACTTTTTGCATTTACAAACTTTCTTTACTGAACCAATGCCCCCTAGATCAAAATGGGCATAGACTGAACAAAGTACAAATCACGTATAACGCCGATTTATATTTTAGAAAAGTGGCTACATTACCAATTCTAGTAGATCTAGGTTGTGCATGCTTATCATAAAGTTTAGGAAGTTTCATAAATAATAATGCGCAATGTATGAATACTTCTATAACCTACAAATTAGACGGTATACATTTCTAGATAGATGCTTGCACTCCAATCTTATCCACCTGTCTTGTAAATAAAGTAAAAAATAAAAGTAATTAACGACTATGACTGATCAAAGCAGGTGGATGTTTACATTTCAGATGCAAGTTGGGATTTATTAACTTTGGCATTTGTTCAGAAAGTTCCCACGCTTAGGCCTTCCCTTGCCCGAAGGAATATACTCTTTGCAGGATCTATTTTTAGCACAAAACTTGACTATTTTATAAAATTAGATCCACATGATTTACATAGGAAAAGCTTTGCGATGGAATCCTTTGCAGTGAGTGCCACGTTTTCCGCCTCTCCCGTCCATCCAATATTCAGTGACAGTCAAATTTAATTACTGTTGTGGTCTCGTATGCAGAAGACTACGGCAAACATTCAAAGGCGCTACATCTACAAAATTATCAAATTAGTTTGAGGTTTTCATCTGGACGACCTACTACGGCACGGTATGGCCACTGAAATTGACGACGAAAGGAGTCAGCAAAAGCTTTTACTCAGAAAATCCGTCAAGAAATTATGTGTACGGCTATTCATCCTATTTGTATTCAGCGCATTGGGCGGTTTCCTCTTTCGGGTAATTTAAGCTGTTGGTTAGAGTGTAATACGCAAGGGGATTATATTTTATCCAACTTTTGTATTTCCGCACCACAGTGGGCTGAAGGAATGAGAGAATTGGAATACAAATGTGGGGTTAAAAAAGTTCGCCGTGATTTTTTGGATGCACTTTGGTCGGGGAGCCAATTCATGAAGGAAGAGGATTGGAAGTCTCTTGGACGAAGACGATTGTTAAAATTTGAAGATGAACTTCATACTGCATTTGATGCTGGGTTCAATTCGTATTCTGGAATTAAATCATGGTCTTTCCTGAATTCTGTCTTCTATTCCCTTACTGTCATCACAACAATTGGTACAACCCCAACAGGCATTTACAGAACTCAATGCATTTTGTTGTTTGGTTATGACATTTTGTATTGCATTTTGATTTAAAGGTTACGGACATATCACACCTGTCACACTATTGGGAAAATTACTTACAATGTTATATGCTTTGTTGGGAATTCCTCTATTTACAATCATTCTCGGGGATGCTGGGAAAGTATTCACTCGCGCTATTAAATTATTCTTGACAAGGAAGGATGACCAAAACAATGCATGTAAGCAAAATCCAAGAAACAATCAAATCTGCAAAATATAAATTTATGAAGTGAGTTATTTTTTGTTACAGCCCTTGCAGTTGATGAGGATTTCAATAATATCCCTCTCAAAACAGCAATCGCATGCCTCGTCATCTACTCGTCTGTCGGGACGCTATTTTTCTACTTGTGGGAGAATGACTGGGGAATCCTGGGTGCATTTTATTTTGTTTTTATTTCGACATCCACTATTGGATTTGGGGATTTGGTTCCAGAGGTTATGCAACTTAATTGTACTTGTGCAAAAGTCAATTTATATGATTTGAAATTAATTTGTACATTTTTCCTTTCATTCAGAGTCCATTGATAGCCATCCTATCGTCCCTGTATTTCCTATTCGGACTCGCTTTAACAGCTGCTGTCATTGGACTCATTCAAGTGAGTGCAACTGAACCCCTCATTGAAACGAGTCAACAACACACGTCTGAATAATATTACTGGGATTAATACCTGTGTATTTCCAGGAGCGTATTGACGGACCACTTAACTCCTTAGCGCTGAAAGTTGAAAATGTGATCGGAGTGTCGTCAGACACGGAATCTGAGGTTGAACCTGTTTCGGACGAGATTTCAACCGACGGAGGCGAGGGGAGTAAGAAAGTTGATTAAACACCTGCCGTCCATCGGGTGGGTTTCCAATCAAAATGATACGCAACATATACACTAAATGGGTTTGCTATGCTCTTAGATGTGCGTATTTGGAAATTAAGGATTTTTCCTCCAAGGAATTGCATGATGACTAATAGAAATGTACTTGAAGTCTGTATTGTGCAAATAAATGTTATTTAAAACATATTACACTTCTCAAATTGTAAGTACATATTCAAATATAAAATTATGTTCCGATCCACCCTTTTTTTAAAAAAAATATGGAAGCTTGTATTGTGAACCCCTGGAAATCACATTACTAAGCATTAATTCAAACACATTTTTGAAATATTGAATGTGTTCTCAGCAACACAAGCCCAAGAAACTTTTGCTTTTAATCCAGACAACTAAATTTGATTTGTTGCATCTTCATACCCAAGCCAGAATTTTGACATGGAATTTGCAATGTGGTTGCAAAGGGATCTTTGACACCGACCGAGTCGGTTTTTTTTTCTAAGCCACAGCAAGTGATTTGCAGTGGTTCACCTTGATTCGTTGACTAGTCCGGTTTCTGACTTCGCCCATCCAACTCATGAGCATTCGTACAACAATTGAAGCAGAACCTGGTGTTTGTTGGCGAAAGGCAATGGGTTTGCACGAGAAGGGATGAATCCCATGGACCATTGACCGCTGGCTGGACCAGCGCATAATTTCATCAGTTCATCAGTCTCATTTCTGCCTCTCCCTCGGATCCATTACAAACTGTTTTCTTCCATCTCTAGAAAGTGCCATATTGTAGTTGCAGAATTTCAGGTAATTAGATTCTTGACATTTTGGCTTGGAACTGGAAAGTCGAAACTGATTTAAAAGTATTGATACACATTTTTTTTAAAAATGCATATTTTTATATATAAGTTGAATTAATAATATAATGCGGCAGCGGTAGCTTAGGAAAATTTTAAATCTGGATTTTAGTCTAACGGTTATTTCGGGGTCGCATTTTAATTATGCTGGTATAATCATATAAGTTGAATTAATAATATAATGCGGCAGCGGTAGCTTAGGAAAATTTTAAATCTGGATTTTAGTCTAACGGTTATTTCGGGGTCGCATTTTAATTATGCTGGTATAATTTGGATTACATCTACATTCGATAGACAACATTTGTAAATATGAAATTAGTAGGGGTTTGGCATAAATGTGTATTGAAGCATTATAATTCTGGCAGATATTTGCAATTGTTGGGAGCGTATAATTCAACCTTAACTCGTGTCGCTAATACGCATGTTTCTGAAATAGTTTGATTGGCTTCATAAAAAAACCATAAAAATAAAACATTTCTTTGCGGAAAATGGGCAATGCATTGAAGTTGTAGTTGGTAGTGGCAAGATTATTCCAGTTCAGGTTGAAATTGACAATTGATGTATTCCATTTTCCAGAATGAGGCGTGAAATGCTATTGGTGGGTATTTTGGCAGCCCTAGTGCCATTGTGCTGGTCCATGGAATTGTACTACCAGCTTCCTACCCCGTATTCATATTCTTGTTTGAATGATACGTGCTCGCGTGACAAGAATCCAGAAGATTCACCCAGCACTCAATCCCTGGCAAAATGTCGACTACTTTGCGGCGAGCATCGATCAATTTGGCCAAGGCCAACCGGGGTTGTTGACCTCGCTGATGATCTTGTGGCCTTCAAGCCTCAGAGGTTTGTAATTAAACCTGACAAATAAGAATTGTACTTTGTTAAATTAGCTAAAGAATCAATTTGAACCATAATTTTGCAGACTTTTTATAAACTGGGCCCATCCGCCTTCAGCCAGGGTCAGGGATATGCTCCAACAAGCTGGTAAAATATTTCAAACTGAACTTCTCAAAATGCACCCAAACTACAACCAAGTGGAGTCCAGTGTCAAACAACCGAATCCATTCGACAAGAAATATGCATCTGATATTGAACGAACGACCGTCATGGTTTCAATGAGAATCGAAACAGCAGAGGATCACCTCAACCTTAATACAAATGAGAGCTACACTCTGAATATGAATACATCTGAAAGTGGTGTCGTAGAAGTCAAGGTTAGCCACCAGTCATGAATTAAGAATTACTACATTATAAAATTCAAGTTACCAGGTTTATTTACAAATCCATTGGACCTCATTTGATTTATTCTCATTTTATTGCACAGATAAATGCACGGACCTACTACGGAGCTCGTCATGCATTGGAAACACTTGGACAAATGATCAACTACGAAGACACTTGCGATTGCCTCATCACAATCAAGCATGGTTATATCGAAGATGAACCTGCGTTCCCGTACAGAGGACTTATGATTGGTATGCTTGAATTATTCATTTCTAAAAATTTATCTTTCCATGACTATTAACATTTTGTAAATTAATTTGTTGGATAGATACTGGCCACAATTACATCAGCCCGAAGGGAATTAAGAAAACGATTGATGCCATGTCATACAATAAATTGAACACCCTTCACTGGCACATCAGTGACTCTCATTCCTTCCCATTCTACTCCAGACGTGCTCCAAAAATGGCTCTGTATGGTGCTTATTCACCAAATAAAATTTACTATCCAGCAACTATTAGGGAATTAGTAGAGTACGCACAGGTAACATCCAACAGCACAAAATTACGAACTAGTTGTACAGTATATCTTATGAGAAAATGATATTTATATTGTAAGCGGGTGTTAACTAGCCTGGTTAATTAATTTTTATTATTCTTTTTAGGTCCGAGGAATCCGTGTTGTTCCAGAAATTGGTGGCCCTGCACGGGCTGGGAATGGATGGCAATGGGGAGAGCGGGAAGGGAAGGGCGAACTGGCCGTTTGCTTGAATAAGGAACCATGGAGGGAATTTTGTAATGAACCACCATGTGGTCAATTAGAATCCTCTCAACAATGAGACGTACATTGTAAGCTATTTCTGAAAAGCAATTTTGACTTACACAATAATTATTAGTTTGACTAAATAATCAAAATTTGATTTAGATTTTGGGACGCGTTTACCGAGATGCCCTTGAGAATTTTGTCGGAACGGACTTCTTCCACATGGGAGCTGATGACGTCAACTTCCAATGTTGGAATTCATCGGAATCCATGAACGAAGTCCTGAAAGCAACTTCCCAAATTCCAAATGATGTTACTTTCCAAAGACTTTGGATGGAGTACCAATCCCGTGCCCTCCAGACACTGTACGACGGAGTGCTTCCAAATACTCCAAAGCCAACTCCAATTATTTGGGATAGCAAACTCACATCATTGAGGGACTCCGAAGTGGTGTTGGATCCAGAGACCTACGTCATTCAAATCAAGAGTCCAGCCCGAGAACCCCAATTGGCCAAGATCATTAACCGTGGCTACAAACTTATTTTCTCCAATGCGGATGCATGGTCCTTTGACTGTGGATTCAATTCTGGCCTTGCTAATCCAATCGGCCTTGGACCAATCGGTCAATATCAACATCAACCGATTTTACCCGCCTGCGGTGGTGATTTCAAGACTTGGAAAACAATTTATGACAATGATCCCATGAATATTGCAGCTACTCATCACAACAATGAAACTGCTGCCTTTGCTCAAGTAAGTGCACTATATTATTTGTAACTTTTCTTCTAAACTATTTGTCTTCAATTTTTTAATTTCTATTGAATGCTCAGGTCCTCGGAGGAGCCGGAACCATGTGGTCAACTGAAACGGATGAAATGACCCTTGAACCCAAATTGTGGCCACGAGCTGCTGCCTTAGCAGAGCGTCTTTGGACAAATCCAACTCAATCCTGGAGGGAAGCTGCCCCAAGATTGGATGCTCACAGGGATCGACTCATTCAACGCGGTGTTCGTGCAGAGGCCATCCGACCCGAATGGTGCTTCCACCACCGAGTTGAGTGTGAGCTCTTGCTCTAAACACTCAACAATGGACATGTAAATTCAACAATCCAAACTCAACCAATACAATAGAAGCTCAACTGACGACTTACAAAGAAATCTCATTTTCAATGATTTTGAGGCTGAGACTTGTGACGGGTGACAATAAGAGTGAGTCTTGTTGAATAATCACTCAAATATTGCCAAATTTTACAAGGACAGAGAACAGTGGTCCAAGACATATGAACTGGAGACAAATACGGGCACGTGTCAAACTATGCTGATTTTTGACATGTTGACTGGACACAGACTGACGAGGAAAGCAAGGGGTAATCCAGCATTTGAAGGAAATGCTTACTTAGTTTAGTAAAGTCTGTTATTAGTAACTTATCTTTCAATTTTTCAATGTTAGCTAAGGCTACTAAACAATCTGTTAGTTCTTGAATGCTGATCTTATTCTCGGGATTTTTTTGTGCACCTACAACTTAATTTATGAAATAAATTGAATACCAGATAAAACGTTCATGAAATTATTTGAAATTCTGTATTCGAAAATTGAACGCTAGTTAAAATGTTCCGAAAATCTATTTGAAATCCTGCAATGTTTGCTACTTTTCCTTACACAGATTGATTGGATTGCGATTGGCGTGCAGAGTAACAGAATCCGCAAGTTCACTCATCTATTTCCCTTGAACTAATTGTTTTGTTAAACTGAACAGAATCAAATATATTTATTATATTATATATTTATAAGAAAATGCACCACAACATTTCTGCGGAATTCCTTAATGTCTCATATATTAGCGTAAAGTTAACAAAATTTAAGGAATCATGAATTATGCAAGCGCTCATACATAAATATTATAAGTGTGAGACCTATTTGGCGAAACATAAATTATGGGACATGATCAATAGTACTCAATCATTTATTTAGCACTTCATCCAAAAAGGCAGTCAGGTTAAATAATAAAATAAACATGCCGTTTATACCATATATCATCTGCAGCTAGGAGCGCATGTGTCAAGGTTTATTATATAACATCACGAATAAGAAACCAATTGCAGGAATTGCATGGTTAATTATTTTGACCTTGTGTGTCTTGTACACGGAAGAGCAAGTCAAGTTACGTTACAACTCAATTTGTGTTTGATTGTGTGGCCCAATTCAATAGAGAAATAATAGTCGGCACAGCAGGGTTGTGGAACTAGATATTTCTATTCTACATACACGTTTGAGTGAATTCCAAACTTGTCACACAAAGTTGGAGTGGAACACTATTAAATCGCACCTCTCTTGATTTCGGATGGTACTCAACAATCTCAACCTTGCGTGCACAGCGATTCTGAATTAATTAGGTTAATCCGAAACTTACCGCAAGCCTTGGGCAAACCATCAATTCGGAGAAACCCATTTCAAGAATCAAAAAGTTAAATTAAGACCAATTAACACAATACTATTTTTTTAAAACGCCTGCTATATAAGTCAATCGATTCAGTTAAACGCTTGGAGTGCTTGATTAAGCTGTTGACCTTCAATTGTCTTTCAGTTTTCAAAATTCGGTATGTCTGCAAAAAACGCTATTGAGCAGAAAAATCTGAAGGTAACAAAGATATTATACCGCGTTGCATGCTTCTAAAGTAATAAGGTAATAAATTCAGCTCGGGGATGTGTACCAATCCGCAAGGCAAATGAAAGAGCAAGAATTCCGAAGGCTACGACACTCGTACAAAAACGAGACCAAGAAATTTGAAGACTGGGAATTTCCACCAGGACTAGACAGTTTAGGTGACGTTGATCTGGTCAAGAAGGATCCGGATGTCAAAATAGTGTGGAAAAGACCTCATGTAAGAAAATGCATGAATTTTAATAATAAAACAATAGAATAGAGCCTTCATTAAATAAAACCCAACAGTCAGTGTAATTATAACGAATACAAACAGGAATTGGTCAAAGAGTGGGACGACGATCCTAATGCCAAACCGTGCTTCATTGGACCAAAAGGAGTCTGCCGTTTTGATGTAACTCAAGGAGGTCTAGGTATTTCAAAATTTTGATGTTAAAATAGAATTTTTTTAAATGTTAAAAAAAACTCATAAAAATAGCATAGAAAAACAAGTTGCGGCTAAATAATTAACCCAAGCCAGTCAATGTTTGGATTTTTTGTTGGATTTGAAGGGGACTGTTGGTATTTGTCATGCTTGGCTCAATTGACGTGCGAAAAGAACTTATTTCGAGTTGTAGTCCCAGATGACAACATGACAGGATTTGATGAAGGGGAGTACGCCGGAGTGTTTCATTTTCGGTGAGTAGATTGTGAAAAAAAGCAGCGGTTTTGGATTACAGTTTTATTTTATTTCAGGTACTGGAGAGCTGGAACTTGGACAGAAGTCGTGATCGACGACAGGCTTCCATGTATCACGGATAGATCTGGAGTGTCTCGTCTCATTTTTACCACAGTGAAGAATAATGAATTTTGGACGGTTTTAGCCGAAAAAGCTTTTGCGAAGCAAGTTCCAAATACGATTAAAATTTATCAAAAAAATTTAAACAATGATTTTTAAAAAAATTATTTTGTTTTTAAATTGGTATATCACATTTTAAGCTAATTTGGCTTTCCAATTTATTCGCTGTCAAGTGCACAAATTCAATTGCATAATCGGTATGAGTGTATTGATTCAAACATTGGATTTACAGACTGTATGGAACTTACGAACAAATTGAAGGTGGGCTCCAATGTGAGGCTTTGGAAGATTTTACTGGTGGAATCTCAATAATTGAAGGATGGGACGACTCAATCGATCTTGAGGACTTTACGACGGAAATGAAGGACAAACTGCGAAGGGCACACAAACGGAAGGCATTAATTGGCTTCGGTAGTAAATCTGATGAGGTGGCAGAGGAGGAGGAGGAGGAAAATGACGACGACGTTTGTTCTTTACTGGAATACTCGATTTCGCTAATAAAAAATTGTTAAGATACATATGGTTTGACAGGCAGAAGAAGAAAAGGAAACAAAATCTCGTAAAGGCGGAGAAGAAGATGAAGATGACGAGCAATGCAAAGCTGAAGAAACCAGACCCGAAGAAGGAATTGCAGGGGGTCATGCCTATTCTGTTACTGGGATCCAGGAACTAGTAGACAACAAAGGAACGTCTCACTTCCTGGTTAGATTGAGGAATCCGTGGGGATTCTACGAATGGGATGGGAAATGGAGTGACAGGTTTGAAATTGTGGAAGGAAGAATAGTGAAATTATCACCTTGAATGATAAAATCTATGAAATTCCCAGGGATGATGCGTCTTGGGCAACAGTTTCCAAAGACCTCAGGAGCAAGGGCACTCCAGGCGCCGAAGTTCTCGGAGGTGGGTGTGACGATGGAGAATTCTGGATGAGTTTGGAGGCCATCATCAAATTATACGACCAAGTCAGCATTTGCTACTGGAGCCCATTGGCATTTGAGGGGTACTTGAAAGACATCGATCATGTTTCCTGGGACATGAAAATGTACAAAGGAACTTGGACCAATGCGGAAGCCATTGACCCGTTTTCTAACAAAGGTTTTGATTCGATAACAAAGATTTTTATTATTCCAATATTAGTAAGATGACTATAATTCAATTCATGTTTTGACAGCGGATTTGGTTAAACTCGCGGCAATCACCGTAAAGGTCTCACGTTCTAAAATCCCTGGTGAATTGCATTCTTGAATTTCAGCGTTTAATTTGGTTAATTTTTGAACATTTAATAAGTTTCACGTCCTAACTAGATCCGTTGTTTGAGGATCTGGATAGCTCTGAATGTACAATGGTAGTCGCGCTGATTTATGAACTATACAACAGATCTGGCCCGGATGAAACAATGCCAAATATTGGATTCAGGATATTTCTGGTAGGTTTTGTACTCTAATTTGCATAGTGAGATTAGAAAAAAACTGATATATTATCCAGGTCCCTGCTGATCGTGGAAACAAACCATATGACGTTGAATTTTTCGAAACGGCAACAGAAATCACCGAAGAAATTCCAATGAGTCAGCAAATGCGTGAAATTAATCAGTTTTTCAAAGTGGAGGAAGGAACTTATTGTATTGTTCCCTTCGTGGATTCTCCACCGCAACCTGATGAGGGATGCGATCCTGTCAGTCTGCCGTTTTTGGTTCGCGTTCTCTCAGAAAAAAAGCTATCAGACGATTAATATTGCAATTGTCGTAATATATACTGAAGCCTGGGCCGCCGATCCACATTAGCGTTCGACAATGTTATCACTAATTACTTATAGGTGTACTTTCTGTAATCATCCTCCTTTCAGATTTCAAAATTCTATTAAATCAAATTACTCTATGGGATTCATCGTCAAATTATGTGATGCTTCCATTATTTCATGACTTTGTTTTTGCAGAACTGAACTTCAATGGTAGATGGTAGATTTATGCTAAAGATACATCCTGCTGAGTTCAGCTCTTCCACCAAAAAATACAAGAAGTCGTATGTCTAATTTTGTGTCTCGTTATTTTGGAGTTGCTTTTTTTGTAGAAAAGCCCAGAAATCCACGGCACCGCGACCGCGACGCCTTAATCATAAGGTATACGAATTAGTTTCTACAATGTAAAATAGAGTTGTATTAGGGAAGCACGCATTGACTTTATATAAAAGATTTATTGAACCATATTTCCTGCTTTTGCAATTATGCATCTGCAGATGAGCAGGATGATTACGACAATGTTGCATGTTAAATATAATTGGGCACGCAACGCAATAGTGTGATGAATCAAAGACTAAACACTGGCTTCAGTTTGTTTCATTTAACTCAAAGGTAAAGGTTAAAATTAATATTCCGCTACGTGCTAAGAACAATCACATTTCTCTGGTAAATCAATTATTTACTAAACCGCAGCGCAGGAACGTCATAAAGATTGCCATTTTGTTAATTAATTCTAGGCGAATTTGCCATCCATCAATCAATGGCAAACACATTGGGAAACGTGGCGCTGCTACTGGTTGTAGTAATTGCATTGTTTAATTTTGGAAATTCTAAAACCGTGCCCAGCAAACAATATTCTCGTGGCACACAGAGTGCCAGCATCGGTCCGCGTACACCTACTACAACTTGTCCACCGTATTTTTATCCATCACTATCTGGAAAATGCATCAGAACTTGGATATGGAAGTAAAGGAAAACTTGTTTAATGCGTGCCCAGATTTTAGCTATTTAAGTCTACACAATACTTGTAAATTATAAAAAGCAAAATACACGTTTTACAAGTTCGAATTGTTGGCTAATGATTAATGATATGATCTGAACAAAACAGTTGTTGAGTAAAGTTAATCAAAACAAGATAATCAAATGTTAAGTCTAAATAGTAAAGCACGAATTGAAAATATGGGAAATGTCAAAAAGTGTAATACCCCGACCCCAGCGACTCCAAAAGGGGTTAATACAATTGTACGCAGCATACTAACGTCATAAGACATATTAATCTCGAATAGCACACAAACTCCCAACTGTTGATTCTGAGAATTCTGACAAGATATTAAATCCAAACACGGGCACATAACAAAGTTTAAAATTACACGAATCCAGCACAAAATCTCACTAGATATTTAATATTTACTACCTGCAGCACTTGTTTACATACAAATTCATTCATTCAAATTTTTGCTCTCACAAGTCACAACACATCCATCCAACACACACAATTGACGAATTGACCATGAATGTTACCAACAACCAACAACAAAAAATTTCAAAAACCAGTTAAGCGCAACAAAAAAGGATTTATACGGTTGCATAAGGTTTTCTATTGAAATAAATACTCATAATTCATGTATGACATATTTTCAGCAAAATTAAAAATATGTATAAATTTATGTGAACCAAGCGCGACTCACTTGCATACAAGGTAAATAAATTGCCGCACTAAACGACCCGAATAAAATTCGATCTTATTTACATACTTTTGAGTTATTCAACTAATTCTAACTACAAAGCAATAAAGCTTGTGTCTTATATAGTTCTGTCCACTTTCTGGTTAATTATGGCACTTCACCTACGTCTGCTCACCCAGATAACTTTAAACTCAAAACCGTGCATATTAACCAGTTCCGCGCCCACGTCCAAACGAAGTGCTTGGTTTTGATGGACTCAAAGACCGTGATCGTGACCGTACACTGGATAGATCTGATCCACTTGAACTACTTGTAGATCTAACCAGTGGTTTTGGAACAGGTAGTATTGAGGTTGATCTCACTCTAGTGGCAGCCCTAGCGGCCTGCTTCTGCACAAAAGCATTGCTCAAAGTAGTAGGATTCTTGGCTGACTGAGTCAAATGTCCCAATCCATTTGCCCTGCTAACTTGACACGTGATCCCGGTGCATCTCTGATTATTTCCATCATAGGTAAGCATCGTTTTCACCGTTGCAGGTCCAAATCTTTTAATATTGCTTGCAATTTTCCCTTCCGCTTTCTTCCACCCGCTATTGTTAATTTCCTTGTTTTGAGGAAAAATATAATCCTTGCCTCCGTTCCCGCCGAGTCTGGCTCCCAGCATGTGACCCTTGATATCAACGCCATCTATGTAACCTTTACTAGTTTTTTGAGCTGAAGTTAGACCAAACGTTTTTGAATCTCCCGTCCCCTTCCCTCTTCCGACGAATGCGACTTGCGCGGTCAAAGTAGATGGACGGTTTAAATTATCCTTGATTGCAGATAAGTCTGAAGCAGCAAATGCATTTGCCGCAATAGCCTTTCAAAACGATGGATCGTTTTTCCTGGATTGCCGTTCCGCCAGTTTCGCTCTTTTGGCTGAGTTTTCCTTATCTGAAGAAGAAGTCCCCCCATCGGCTGTGTAGGTAGGCACGGCGACATTCTTGCGAGGTCCAAATAGGGTTCTACGGACTCGAATTCCATGAACTGGATTTTCAATTCCGTGATCTAAAATATGTTGAAAATAACAGAAATTACAATACACGTTAATGATTTTAAGTAATAATTTGAAAAAAATTGTCTCACCACTTGCTTCTTCAGAAGCAAAGCTAGGTTGACAAAGTAGTGCGCATAGAATAAATACAATCGCAAGGCTGGGTCTAACATGATATCCTTTTCCGTGTTTCATTTTTTGTTGATGAGTGGAATTGTCAAAGCAAGACTAAAGTTATAATTCGACTTGTTGGCTTTATAAAATAGATTCTTGATCCTTCAGATTTTAATTTCACCAGCAAGAAAAATAATCACATTCTCAGAAATTGAGTTCGGAGAAAGATTAGTAGTCTATGAGTCAACTGCAATTCCTTGAATAAAGTCGAGTTACTAAGAAGTACTCGTGCAAATTTCTTACTTCATGTGATACCAAAGCAAAGAATCATAGGCGAACCGATTGAGGTTATAACTGCAAGTGTTTGCATGAAGAGCGAGTGGGTTTACTCAGAAATTGTGCACAAGGGTCAAGGGTCAAGCAGCGGTACACGTTCACGAGGTCTTATTAATAATATTAAGACTTGCGAAATACGAATTGCATGGTGTACAACACTGGACATGCAATTAAGGATGTAAAATGGAAATTAATATGCTGCAATCGGGCCCGGACCAGGCGGTAATAAAGTCGCAATGCAATAATGAAATGCGATGCAAGACATAATATGAATTTCTCGGTAGGGAAAGTCGAGCCGCCGCGCTGTTTTTTGTCGGTGGATTACGTCGTCAATTTCTGCAAGGAAATTGAAATTAATACGCATGTGTGTTGGCATTGTAAATTACCGTAAATGTCCCAATGAACGCCCGGGCGTTTATTTAAAAATGACCCCTCGTGACCCGGCGTTAATTAGAGCTCCGGCGCTTATTCGGACCCGGCGTTTATTAAATAAATACGTCTAGGATTCACTTTAAATTTTCGTGCAGCTGCCTCACCAGAAGTTTCATATGCGTATTTAATTGCTTCCAACTTTAGCGCAATTGTATAAGATCGTTTTTTAAAGGACTTTTGAGACATTTTTGAGATGTTTTAGTATAGGAGAATGTAATGTAAACACACGAACCACCGACTATTTTGTTCAAGAAAATCAAAAATATCCGCGCGATATGCGTGCGTACAGAAACCCGGCGTTTATTAGGGCCCGGGCGTTTATTTCTAAAAAGAAGCGTTTGACCCGGCGTTAATTAGAGCACCGGCGTTTGTTCAGGCAC